>CAWVNO010001458.1:167500-197775 GCA_963930645.1 Salticus scenicus
ATCTGTCCTTCTAGAACGATAAAATTATTTATATAATTAATCCGATAGCATGAGGATGTGCGTCATGCGTCACAGGATGTAGATAAGATATTTACTTGGAATTTAGATAGAATTAAAGATTACTGCTAGTATATATACAGGCTGCTGGACGAGACATTTCATTCTGAGCTACTGCTTACCAAAATGATCTTCCAAATTCTATCTGATGAACTGAATGTTAAATTGACATGCTTTTTGTCATTTGACAACCAAATTTTTATCAAAGGCCGAGACGTGGCCTATTACATGGGGCATGAAAACTCCAGTAGAGTGGTGAACTTGTGCCATATAACGGTAACAGACATTGCTCCTGAGGGCTTGAAACTACCCCCGTCTCTAGCCAAGACATGCGTCTTTGGATTAGAGGATGCAAAAATATTGATGGATATGCATCCAGGAGAGTTTGATTCCCTATTTCAGGGGCCGATTGAAATTCTTACGCCCATCGAATGCAGCTTAAACCTGAGGCGGCCTGTCCAGGTTAAGCTCGCAGCCATAACCTCATCCAATGCCACAATGGAGAGTTTCTTGGCCGACTTAAAGAATGTCATGGAGGAGTACCTGGCAACGGTACCCATGGACACCTATGTGTTTGGCGAACGATATGGGGACTTGGAGCTAGGCTATTTCCCCCGAAAAATAAAAGTTTTGGGGGGAAACAAGCCCTACTTCTATAAATCCTCGTCTTAAGATCAGGACGAGGTGCAAAAAAATGGGTCGAGCGAAGCCTCTCATGACATAAGTCATTGAGGCTTCGCTCGGCCCATTTTTTTGCGATAGATAGAGTGCCAATATTGGATGCGTACCGATTTGAACTTGTAATTTTCAAGGGATATGGCTTAGCTATAAGATAATTATGTATCTTGATAAAATATCTATAGACAAATTTAAGGTATCTGAGTTTAAAAATTTAATTGTTTCGTTTAAAATTTACTGTGTAAAATTTAAAATTTTTAAAGACTAAGTGTGGCGGTCATTATAATTCTAAATTTTCAAGGGATATGGCTTAGCTATAAGATAAATATGAAACTTGGTAAAATATACAGACTCGATAGCTAAATTTAAGGGATCTGAGTTTAAAATTTTAATTTTTTCGTTTAAAATTTACATTTTTTTCGTGTAAAATTTCTAAAGACTAAGTGTGGTAGTCATTATAATTCTAAATTTTCAAGGGATATGGCTTAGTTATAAGATAAATATGAAACTTGGTAAAATATACCGACTCGATAGCTAAATTTAAGGCATCTGAATTTAAAAATTTAATTTTTTCGTTTAAAATTTACATTTTTTGTGTAAAATTTAAAATTTTTAAAGGCTAAGTGTAGCCAAGCCAACATTGAATGCGTACCGATTGTAATTTTCAAGGGATATGGCTTAGCTATAAAATAAATATGAATCTTGTTAAAATATACAGACTCAATAGCTAAATTTAAGGGATCTGAGTTTAAAAATTTAATTTTTTTCATTTAAAATTTACATTTTTTATGTAAAATTTAAAATTTTTAAAGGTTAAGTGTAGCCAAGCCAGTTATTATGATCTGATCTCTATAAAAAGATTTTCGAGAAACTATTGACAGGATGCTTGATAAGCGGCTTCGATTAAAATTACAATCAGATCTCTATAAAAAGATTTTTCGAGAAGTGTTGACAGGATATTATGTAAGCCTTTCCTCAGGATGCCCGGTTATAATCAGATCGATAAAAATTGCTCAAGAGACAGGATATTATGCAAGCCTTTCCTCTTGATAAGCGGTTCGTAGAAATTTACTATCAGATCCTATTGATAAGACCGGGTATATATACGAGTGTCCAGCGAGAGCTCTTCAATTGCTAGTCGATCTCTCTACTAGCTGCTTAGATTCATTAGCTCTCTGTCAGTCATGTTTTTCCATGTAAAAAATTATGTTTATGGCGTTGCCTTTAAATGCCTAATGGCCTCTGATGGCACCCTGTTTGTCCGGGCTGAGGACCTGGCTATCTACTCGAGGCATCCTCTAGATCTCCATTTTGCCGAGAGATATGCAGGCCTCACCGTCCGAGATGTAATGGACCCTAAAATCGATTTACCCAAATGGCTCGCTAAGACGAGAATCTTCTCCATTAGCGAAGCCAAACATCATTTGGGAGGGTTCATGGGCGAACAGGAGTTTGATAAGATGTTCGATGGTTCGGCCATGGTGAAATACCAGGCTAACATGAAGCTCAGCTTCGTGAAAGCCATAGGTGTTAGATTTGTAGAAAGGTCCCATACCAAGTTCGAAGACTTCCTTGCCACATACCAACTACAGGTGAGGAAATTTTTTGAACTTGAATATGAGGATTATGAATTATACAAATCCCAAATGACCGGACCGTTGAAGATGACCATCAGGAGGTCATCTAATGAGCAACCCATAGAGAGCTTGTGTTAATCTTTAAAATGAGAGTAAAAAAATGGGTCGAACGAGGTGTCTCATGGCAGAATTTCTGTCTTTGACACCTCGTTCGACCCATTTTTTTGCGATAGATATAGTGCCAATATTGGACGGGTTTAATTTAAGACTTTGATTCTAAGGGGGCTTAATTTAAGTATTTATAAAAAAAATCTATTAAGCTAGTATTGAAGAGGTTATCAGCATAAAAAAATAATTAAGACGTTTAAAATATTTTTGAAAACTAATCGTGGAATCGTGATTCTTATTACATATACATAGTAAAATAAGCAATTTAATTACTTTTCAGTCGTTTTTTTTCAAATTTAAAAAAAATTGAAAATTTTGCAAATTTGACCAACTTTAGAAACGTGATCTTAAAATAAAAATATTTTTGAAAACTAATCGTGGAATCGTGATTCTTATTACATATACATAGTAAAATAAGCAATTTAATTACTTTTCAGTCGTTTTTTTTTTCAAATTTAAAAAAATTTAAATTGCAAATTTGACTAACTTTAGAAACGTGATCTTAAAATAAAAATATTTTTGAAAACTAATCGTGGAATCGTGATTCTTATTACATATACATAGTAAAATAAGCAATTTAATTACTTTTCAGTTGTTTTTTTTTTCAAATTAAAAAAAAAATTGAAAATTTTGACAGAGGTGATGACACATCAGCAAATTTAGATAAACTGTTACTTTAGCATGATATATATAGGCTAGCTAGAGTCAATCAATCAATCAACCAACCTTGAAAAAAAAAAAAAAAAAAAAAAAAAAAAAAAAAAAAAATTTTTTTTTTTTTTTTTTTTTTTTTTTTTCAAGGTTGGTTGGTTGATATATATTTATAATGTTAATTGAATTAAGTATATTTTCAAAAATGAAGATTTAGACTTTGAGTTGACTATTGCAAATTCAACCAACTTTAGAAACGTGATCTTAAAATAAAAATATTTTTGAAAACTAATCGTGGAATCGTGATTCTTATTACATATACATAGTAAAATAAGCAATTTAATTACTTTTCAGTCGTTTTTTTTCAAATTTAAAAAAAAATTGAAAATTTTGCAAATTCGACCAACTTTAGAAACGTGATCTTAAAATAAAAATATTTTTGAAAACTAATCGTGGAATCGTGATTCTTATTACATATACATAGTAAAATAAGCAATTTAATTACTTTTCAGTCGTTTTTTTTCAAATTTAAAAAAAAATTGAAAATTTGACCAACTTTAGAAACGTGATCTTAAAATAAAAATATTTTTGAAAACTAATCGTGGAATCGTGATTCTTATTACATATACATAGTAAAATAAGCAATTTAATTACTTTTCAGTCGTTTTTTTTCAAATTTAAAAAAAATTGAAAATTTTGCAAATTTGGCCAACTTTAGAAACGCAATCTTAAAATAAAAATATTTTTGAAAACTAATCGTGGAATCGTGATTCTTATTACATATACATAGTAAAATAAGCAATTTAATTACTTTTCAGTCGTTTTTTTTTTCAAATTAAAAAAAAATGAAAATTTTGACAGAGGTGGTGGCACATCAGCAAATTTAGATAAACTGTTACTTTAGCATGATATATATAGGCTAGCTAGAGTCAATCAATCAACCAACCAACCTTTAAAAAAAAAAAAAAAAAAAAAAAAAAAAAAAATTTCATAGCAAATGAGTTATACAATATCCTGTTTCCGCGACATCTATAATAAGCCTTATCTCATCCTGTTCTCGTAGAAACTGACTTATGCAATATCCTGGCTTCAGATTGGCAATATCCTGTTTCATCTAAAATAAGCCTTATCTCATCCTGTTTTCGTAGAAACTGACTTATGCAATATCCTGTCTTCAGATTATACTAATTGAATTAAGTATATTTTCAAAAATGAAGATTTAGACTTTGAGTTGACTATTGCAAATTTGACCAACTTTAGAAACGTAATCTTAAAATAAAAATATTTTTGAAAACTAATCGTGGAATCGTAATTCTTATTACATATACATAGTAAAATAAGCAATTTAATTACTTTTCAGTCGTTTTTTTTCAAATTTTAAAAAAAATGAAAATTTTGCAAATTTGACCAACTTTAGAAACGTGATCTTAAAATAAAAATATTTTTGAAAACTAATCGTGGAATCGTGATTCTTATTACATATACATAGTAAAATAAGCAATTTAATTACTTTTCAGTCGTTTTTTTCAAATTTAAAAAAAATTGAAAATTTTGCAAATTTGACCAACTTTAGAAACGTGATCTTAAAATAAAAATATTTTTGAAAACTAATCGTGGAATCGTGATTCTTATTACATATACATAGTAAAATAAGCAATTTAATTACTTTTCAGTCGTTTTTTTCAAATTTAAAAAAAAAATGAAAATTTTGCAAATTTGGCCAACTTTAAAAACGTGATCTTAAAATAAAAATATTTTTGAAAACTAATCGTGGAATCGTGATTCTTATTACATATACATAGTAAAATAAGCAATTTAATTACTTTTCAAATTTAAAAAAAATTGAAAATTTTGACAGAGGTGGTGGCACATCAGCAAATTTAGATAAACTGTTACTTTAGCATGATATATATAGGCTAGCTAGAGTCAATCAACCAATCAACCAACCTTCAAAAAAAAAAAAAAAAAAAAAAAAAAAAATTTTTTTTTTTTTTTTTTTTTTTTTTTTTTTTTCAAAGGTTGGTTGATTGGTTGATTGACAGATTTTTTTTCACAGTTGGTAGTTTAACATAATTAAACTCTCTCTCTACGAGCCAGCTTGACGGTCAACTCATACGCTCTGTCTTTTTCGTCAACTACATAGTCTTTTTCTATTTCCTCAAACTTTCTCTTAACCGTAGCAGTCAATTCTTGAAGCATGTCGCCCGATTTGACAGACCATATACCTTCAGCTCTCACACGCATGGAAAAGTTGCTAGGTTTCTCTTCTTCAGTATCCCCATACCTGGATTCTACCGACGGGGGTGCGTAGATATTCGTATGTTGTTCGCAGACTGCGCTCGAGTATTCGTAATACCCTTTAAGCCAATCTTGTAAATTCATCTCACCTTCGTTTCGAACTGTGATTTCAAAGGCCATCCTTCTGCTGAACGGTATAATGCTGGGATACGTAGAGGTTACCCGGCCATCGGTCCACAGTTTCTGGATACGGCAGATCTCCTCGATAGGCATTCGGTGCGTCTTCACAAGTACCTGAAGCATATCGTTGAAATCAAACACGCGCCTGGAACTCATGTTCAAGCGTTGTGCATTGGGATATAGATTAGCCAGATCCTTGTTGGAATATCGATGTGCAAAGTTGTAAGGTGACGCGTAGCCTAGATATTTGCCAACATCGACGGCTATGAAATAAACATCTCTACCAACAGTAGCAGCGATGAGTGCAGGTTTGGTATCAAAACAAATTTTCAGATACATGATTGCGCTATGATCTTTCAATAAACAGAGGCAATGGAAGAATGATGGTAGCTTGAGTACGGAACCACTATTTATATAAAATATCCATGAGTGGGCGTGGCATGTAAAAAAAAAAAAAAAAAAAAAAAAAATTTTTTTTTTTTTTTTTTTTTTTTTTTTTTTTTTCAAGTTAGTTGTTTATTTAGTTATCATCTAGAAAACTTCTTTATAAGCTTATCCGCCTCGTTTTCAATCTCTCTACGCATCGAGTCCAAGTCATAACTGCAGCCCTCGTCCTTTTCATACACTGAAATTATATCTTTTAGCGAATCGCTCACCATTTCTTCTTTGATTTTTTCAAAGTCTTCGCCGATTTTTGAGTACGCAGATAGGTATCTATTATAATTTACATAATTTTTGATCTTGTACTTGTTCAGGGCTTGTTCGTTGAACTGCTTACGCTTAACCTTAAAAATGTTCCTAGAGCGTGGAGATTCTTCAGCGTCGGCCTTCATGACAAATCCTTCTAGCGGACACTCTGCATAAGCGCTGGGATACGTTTCAACTTTTTCGTACAGATCCCCTATCGTTTGGTAATCTAAATCTAAGATGGGTACGTGGGGTAGCTTCACTCGCTGGAAAATGTTCACGGCGTCGCTATACTTCATAAACGTATCTGAATCCAGTTGGTAGATGTCGAAGGCCCGAAAAAAGACAGTCTTGCTACCGAATACGGCTTCGGATTCAAAATCACGATAGGTTATTCTCTTCATGTGGCTTCCGAATACTTCTCCATAAATGATAAAATTGTCATGTAAAATGTCTTTGATAAGCCGTACCTTTTCCGACAGCGGTTCCAAGATTGCGTTCAAGTTAAAAAGGCGCGTCTTTTCATCTAGCACAACGTTTCTAGATTGTATCCTGAACGTATTCTTCACGTAGCCAATACCGATATTAGAGCCATCCAATTTTTCGGTAGCTATTAAAGGTATGCCCGAATAAATTTGGCTTGTAATCTCGTGGTACTTGATAAGAGCCATCGTAAATAGATTAGAAACAGAACGGTCAGACTAGAAAATATCTAAGCTATTTCAATGAGTATGAAGACCAGAATGAATGTAGCTTGAGTACGGAGCCGCTATTTATACTAAATATAAATCAACTAATCAACCAACCATCTGAAAAAAAAAAAAAAAAAAAAAAAAAAAAAAAAAGCGCCATCTACAATGATTGGCTAAAGAAATATAGCGTTAGCAGCCAACTGAGAAATATAGCTTTAACGGCCAACTTAGAAATATAACTATAGCGGCCAACTTAGAAATATAACTATAGCGAGATAGAGACTGAGATAGACTGATGAAGTGGCAAGTCAGCGATACTATATATAGAGAATGTAATCAACCAACCAACCAACCTTGAAAAAAAAAAAAAAAAAAAAAAAAAAAAAAAAAAATTTTTTTTTTTTTTTTTTTTTTTCAAGGTTGGTTGGTTGGTTGATTACATTCTCTATATATAGTATCGCTGACGTGCCACTTCATCAGTCTTTGCCAGCAACGGTTCTAATCTGTTTCAAGGGCAGGATATTATGTAACCCATTTCTTCATAAACAGGACGCGATAAAGTTATTTATAGCTCCGATAGCAACCCTCTCTAAGCGATAATCTAAAAGGTCATCCGGTCGAGCCTTATCAGATATCATGCATCCGCTCGCCAGAGTATAAATACCGGCCTCTCGCCCCAGCTTATTCATTCTGACCCTCTGCTTTTTGAAATGGCCACTCTATCATTTGACTCTCTGACGGACGAACGAATTGATTGCGACTGTGTCGTAATACCGCAATGGAACGTATTGAACACCCCTCGCATATCTTGTGAATTGATATGTAATTACGACCGTTCTATGAAAATGCCAGCTCCAGCCATTATTCCCAAACCTAAGCCAGCTCCCACACCTAAACCGGCTCTCATTCAAAAACCAGCTCCAGTTCTCATTCAAAAACCGGCTCCAGCACCTAAGCCTGATCCAGTTCCCACACCTAAGCCTGATCCAGTTCCCACACCTAAGCCTGATCCAGTTCCCACACCTAAGCCAGTTCAAATTTCAATACCCATGTCAGAGATGATGTATTTTAAAGTACCGAACCTATTAAGCCCGCTACCAAAATCTCCAATTTCAGAAGACCCGTCCAAAGTAACAGTTTATCGCCCTTGGAAGCCTCCACCGAAGATAGATTTCGTGGTACGGCCTAAGTTAAAAACTGCCGGCTTTGAAGATCCTAGAATTCGAAGACGGCAGGGCATAGTCGTTCTCAAGTCAATCGTCGATCTGAGAGATGGCAAATGCTATAGCCACATACAAACAGAGGTCAGGAAAAATTACTGTTGGGTTTAAGCCCAAACGATTTATAAAAAAATCGGGTCGAACGAAGTGTCTCATGGCAGATTACTGTCTTTGACACTTCGTTCGACCCGTTTTTTTTGTAACAATTATATTGCCAATATTGGATGCGTTTAAGATTTTGACTTAAGATTTTGAATGGATATTTTTATAACTGAAGTCTTGGAGATATATATTTTTATCTAACTTAAAACAGTTTGGCAAAAAAATATTATTTTCAAATCAAAAACTATAAAATTGAAATGATAAACTTTGAAAAATTGCAAAGTCCAAAAAAAAAATAGTATCTTGAAAAAATTATAGAAATCGGCCAAAGACACTTTAACATGATATATATATAGGTTAGCTAGAGTCAATCAACCAATCAACCAACCTTGAAAAAAAAAAAAAAAAAAAAAAAAAAAAAAATTTTTTTTTTTTTTTTTTTTTTTTTTTCAAGGTTGGTTGATTGGTTGATTGACTCTAGCTAACCTATATATATCATGTTAAAGTGTATACACTATCATTGTCCAGCAATGCTTATCTGCGTTTATAAAAATGCATCCTGTTTCGTAGCAAATGAGTTATACAATATCCTGTTTCCGCGTTTAGCGACATCTATAAATAGCTCATCCTGTTTTCGTAGAAACTGACTTATGCAATATCCTGTCTTCAGATTGACAATATCCACGTCCAGCGACTCTATAATAAGCCTTATCTTATCCTGTTTTCGTAGAAACTGACTTATGCAATATCCTTCAGATCGACTATATAAGCTCTGGCATTTGATCGAATAGCCATTCTCTCTTCGGAGCTTTAAACTACCAATATGTATAAAACTCAATGCTCTCTGAAGAAACTTAAAGCGGTAAACTCGCTACGAAACCGTTTTGGGGTTATCGAGCTGTTTCCCAAAAACCTTTCGCCTACTGTTAAGAAATTGGAAGAGTATCCACACTTCCAAACCATGATCGGTGAAGGCAAGATTTGTGTATTCTGTCTATACATGACGACCGATTTGAAGATTGAATTCAAAAAACGTACTCTGACGGACAAGATAACGAATACAATCCCAGCCATAGGCAGAGAGGCCAAGACAAACTATCCGCTGAGACCTCAGGAAATTAAATGGAGCACTCTGATGAACCGATATAAAAAACCCCCAGCGAAGCCAACAGAACCAACGCCGACGTGAGAATTGGTTTCAAGTGCCCCAACAATCAGTTTCTTGTAAAGTCCTATTTTACGTTTGGTCAGCGAACCGTCGGACGAGGATGCGCCCACATCATACAGACTTTGAACGTGCCATTCCTGTTCTTTGTGAGGCGTCCTGGCGAGACACGAGTAAAACCGGACAACAGATACTTTGCTGGCGACAAGCTCCATTACTACGACCGTTTCATATTGATTGCCGACTCCAGTTACAAGGTGCCTGCTGGGACCACATACATTCTGTTTACGACTCAAAAAAACTTTTTCAGTTTGGACATTGTGCCAGAGAATTTAGAGTTGGGCTTCGAAACCAAAAATCCTTTGGTGGAACGCATAACAAAAATAGATGGTATGTACGACATATCCGTACCAACGCCCATGATACAGCATATAGATGATGAAGACGACTCTCCCGTAGAAATGAGTACTGATAGAATAACATCTAAATATTTTGATAAGCCAACGTCTCCAATCTCAGAGCCATCCCAAGAGCCAGAAATCTATTTTCCTGAATCATCCCAAGAGTCGTCTCAAGAACCAGAGCCAGAGATCTATTTGCCTGTGGACAGAAGAACAATAGTCATAACAACAAACTTTGCAGCCCAATACAAGTCTCTGACTTTTAAAGACTGGAAAAACTTGAAAGATCGCCCCGACAATAACTTCGTACGCCCCTACGGACCAGATCTACCTGGACTTGACCTGAGAATTAAATCGGTAAAACGGAAGGCTGAGACAATTCCCAAGAGTGCCAAGAAACATAAGCCATCTTTCAAGGAGGCGGCCACAAATACAGAGTCAGAACCAGAGCCAGTGTTTAAATGCCCACTACCCGTTGAAAGTCCTGAGATATGTCTCATTGAAGATCCTGAACCCATTGAAAGTCCAGAGCCCGTTGAAGATCCTGAACCCATTGAAAGTCCAGAGCCCGTTGAAGATCCTGAACCCATTGAAAGTCCTGAGATATGTCCAGAGCCCATTGACAGTCCTGATCCCATTGAAAATCCAGAATATTTTTATGGATGGCCTACTATTGAAAGGTCAGAGGTACAAACTGAACTGGATGAGCTTGATAATATTTTATGTACGCCTTTATCCATGCCGCATGATACGCTAGACTCGTTGATGGATGATCTTATGACGCCATCAACTATACAGTATACTATGGAACCGCTGGAGACTCAGTTCAAAGTGCCAGGATTTGAACTGCCAGATTTTATGTAACTATAAAAATATGTAAAATTTAAAAAATTTGGGTCAAACGAGGCTTCCTCATGTTTAGATTTGTCATTATGACTTATCTTTACGATGGAAGCCTCGTTTGACCCATTTTTTTTAAATCAAAATGCTACCAATATTGGAATTGAAAAAAAAATAACTTGTAAATTTTATCAGAACAATAAAAAAATATTCAAAAAAATTGGGTCAAACGAGACATGTTTAGATTTGTCAGTATGACTTATCTTTACAATGGAAGCCTCGTTTGACCCATTTTTTTAAATCAAAATGCTACCAATATTGGATTTGTAAAAAAATAACTTGTAAATTTTATCAGATTAATTAGAAAGTGACACATGACAATACTTTATCCATCTAAGTCACATTAAAATCAACCAACCAACCAACCTTGAAAAAAAAAAAAAAAAAAAAAAAAAAAAAAAAAAAAAAAAATTTTTTTTTTTTTTTTTTTTTTTTTTTTTTTTTTTCAAGGTTGGTTGGTTGGTTGATATATATTTGTTTCCTCGTTCATCACTTTTCATTTATCAAGATTAACTTTTCAATTTAATCCTATCATGTTTTTATTCAAAGGCTAAGTTTCAAAGCCTCATTTTAAATGAAACCTGTTAATTTTGATCATGTCTATCTTAAACGTGAATCGCTTAGCCATCCAAGCCATTCGTAGCAATTAGATGTTTGAACTGACCCTTTAAAATTTTTCTAAGGTATAGTAGTCTTTCAATTTTGACCGTTTAAACGTGGATCAGCTATACAAGAGGTCATGATAAAACTGAGTCACGCTGAGCGTTGCCTGTATCTGAAACATGTCAAACGAATACCTTTGACATGGCAATTGAAAACGGGGCATCGCTTAGCAGCCGTCCATAAAAATTTAAACGGGCTGGGCCATAAACGTAACCATTGAACTCTGGGCCATGCTTAGCGGTAGCAGCCCATATTGTAAAAATAATATTTACGAGATACAATGACAAAGCGACAAATGAAAAGCTTAAAAGTAGCGGCCCAGTCTATGGCATCATTTTAAATGTTAATCCATCCAAGAGACCTTAATAGAATCGGCTTACTGAACAGGTGAAAGACTTAGAGAGCCCATATTGTAAAAATTTAAAATTATAAACTTCAAAAGTGGATATATGTAGGAAGTGTGTTAAGTTTTAAAGTCCACTCTTAAAATAAAACCAACCAACCAACCTTGAAAAAAAAAAAAAAAAAAAAAAAAAAAAAATTTTTTTTTTTTTTTTTTTTTTTTTTTCTCAAGGTTGGTTGGTTGGTTTTATTTTAAGAGTGGTCATGTGACTAGTAAATATCATCGGATCAAAAAGTGATATAACCGAGATTAATTTCGGTGCTAAAAAGAAGAACCCAAATTGTCTTCCCAACTGGCTGAACCCAGATTAGGTATTTTTTAGCTTAAAATCTTAGCTGATCTGAGTTTGGTCGTTGGTAAAAAATATCAGCGGATTTTTCTAAGGCCCAAATGAAATTCTTTCAAACTAAATCTGGCAGACTAGAATTTTAGTAAGAATCTGAGTTACACAACGAGAAGGACTTTGTGGTAGTATTTGACTCTATTACGTCACGACAAGATTTTTACTGAGTCGATACACTGAGTCGATACACAAGTCACATGCGAGAGTGTATATACTTCAAATTGGGATGCAGCGCATATATATATCTTCAAATTGCCAAAAAAAAAGACACAATAACTGTTTGGGCGTCATCATTTATATAGACACGAACCAACCTACTATGGCATTTCTGGACAATGATAGTGTAGATACTTTAGCACGATATATATAGGTTGGCTAGAGGCAATCAACCAATCCACCAACCTTGAAAAAAAAAAAAAAAAAAAAAAAAAATTTTTTTTTTTTTTTTTTTTTTTTTCAAGGTTGGTTGATTGATTGATTGACTCTAGCTAGCCTATATATATCATGCTAAAGTAACAGTTTATCTAAATTTGCTGATCACCTCTGTCAATGCCTATATATACTGTCCCAAATATTTAGTCTTACCATTCATCATGCCTGCCGGTCCCAATTTGAAGAGATATGCAAACGCTCTCCTACGCGACAGAACTCCGTTTTCATGTCCACGCTGCAACGTTCTCGTCTTGCCCAAAGATTATGAAAGGCATTGTAAGAATGAAATCGGCTTGAACCCCCGAAGATGCTGCGTTTGGTGCGAGGGCCGATACACATTCGTAAGCGGGGGTAAGAACGGCGCCGCTGATCATTTGCTGGAATGCTTTAGAAATTTTAGATTTAGTATGCCTGAACCTGAGCCTGAGCCTATTGAAGTGGATCCTGTTGATGAAGAAGATCCTGCTGACGAGTACGAATTTTTCGATTTTAGCCCAATGTGCGCAAAAGAAGATTTTTTCGATCATACGCGCCTCTTCATAGACGACTGGGCCTACGAACCCGTCTGGACGATCGATTTAGAGCCTCCACCCGTACCGTTTGAAGACGAAACGCTGAATTTAGCCGCCTCTTGCGTGCTGAAATATCTTGAAGGCAACCTAGCGTTCATCCACGTCATGGTGCGAGCCGTAGCCTATAGAGATTTTATAAGATCCATGGATAGAGACGACGGCTTGACCCAAACCTTACCATTTTCATGTTGGTGCGACGGCGGGAAGGAACCCAATCCCAAATTCAGGCAGCATAGGCACATGGTCGTAGTAACTCATTCAGAAGATCATTTTCACAAGAACGTGTGGGGTAGGATCAGGCCAGACGAACGACCGTATGTCGGTTACAGATGCCTGAAAAGTAAATCTATAGAGACCGCCTGGCATTTGGTTAATACGCTGGGATATCTCAGCCGCCGCCAATCCAGCTGTAATTTTTCGTTCGAAGACCGTAAAGGGGTAGGTAACATGAACCATTTTTACATCCAAGAGACGCTGCCCAAAGATTACAGGCTGGTCCTGGTTACGCTCTGGAACGGAGGCATCCTGAAACTCATAACTCAGAACTATGCCAACATACTTCCCGATAAATTGCTCAAAATTCCAAAGGTATTCATCAACGGAAAATATCAAATCAAAATCAAACATTTGCCAGACATAAAATTGAACCTGGTACTGCCCGTATCGAGAAATTTCAAGTCGGCTAGCAGGCGTACCCAATACTTCTTGCATCTGAACAACGGACAAAAGATGTTTTTTATGCCAGGTATGCAGACCGAACAAGATTACAAGATGTTTTACGAAGTCGTGAAAGAAGATTATTGGGAACCCAGCAGACTTCAACAGATGTGCATTCAATGCGTGATGCCCGTATTGGGACGATGCAAAGGGATATAGGCCGAAATGAAAAAAATGAAAGAGAGTTACGAAAATAATATCAGGGAACTGAGAGAAATGCTGCAAATCCAAAAACTGGAATATTTGGAAATTATTTATAATTTACACGTGAACGAAATTGCTAGCCTGAAAGAGGCAATGGAAAGGCTGAAAGCAGAAATGACTATCTTGAAAACTGAAAATGATAGTTTGAAAGCTGAAAATGATAGTTTGAAACACAGATTGTCCAAGTACGAAGAAATTTAAACAGTGTATCGACTCAGTGTATCGACTCAGTTCATGGGGGTCATAACCTTTTCCTTGGGGTCAATAACCTCTTCGTTCGGGGTCAAGGTCAAAATCTCTAAGAAGTCTAACGAAAACCAGCGGATCTGAAGCTTGGACGAGCCCAAAACGTAGTACCGAGACAGATCTGACTTTAAAGAAAAGCTCTATTTTTCTAAATCAAAGTGGCTCCCCCAAAGTCCTTCTCGTTGTGTAACTCAGATTCTTACTAAAATTCTAGTCTGCCAGATTTAGTTTGAAAGAATTTCATTTGGGCCTTAGAAAAATCCGCTGATATTTTTTACCAACGACCAAACTCAGATCAGCTAAGATTTTAAGCTAAAAAATACCTAATCTGGGTTCAGCCAGTTGGGAAGACAATTTGGGTTCTTCTTTTTAGCACCGAAATTAATCTCGGTTATATCACTTTTTGATCCGATGATATTTACTAGTCACATGACCACTCTTAAAATAAAACCAACCAACCAACCTTGAGAAAAAAAAAAAAAAAAAAAAAAAAAAAATTTTTTTTTTTTTTTTTTTTTTTTTTTTTTTTTTTTTTCAAGGTTGGTTGGTTGGTTTTATTTTAAGAGTGGACTTTAAAACTTAACACACTTCCTACATATATCCACTTTTGAAGTTTATAATTTTAAATTTTTACAATATGGGCTCTCTAAGTCTTTCACCTGTTCAGTAAGCCGATTCTATTAAGGTCTCTTGGATGGATTAACATTTAAAATGATGCCATAGACTGGGCCGCTACTTTTAAGCTTTTCATTTGTCGCTTTGTCATTGTATCTCGTAAATATTATTTTTACAATATGGGCTGCTACCGCTAAGCATGGCCCAGAGTTCAATGGTTACGTTTATGGCCCAGCCCGTTTAAATTTTTATGGACGGCTGCTAAGCGATGCCCCGTTTTCAATTGCCATGTCAAAGGTATTCGTTTGACATGTTTCAGATACAGGCAACGCTCAGCGTGACTCAGTTTTATCATGACCTCTTGTATAGCTGATCCACGTTTAAACGGTCAAAATTGAAAGACTACTATACCTTAGAAAAATTTTAAAGGGTCAGTTCAAACATCTAATTGCTACGAATGGCTTGGATGGCTAAGCGATTCACGTTTAAGATAGACATGATCAAAATTAACAGGTTTCATTTAAAATGAGGCTTTGAAACTTAGCCTTTGAATAAAAACATGATAGGATTAAATTGAAAAGTTAATCTTGATAAATGAAAAGTGATGAACGAGGAAACAAATATATATCAACCAACCAACCAACCTTGAAAAAAAAAAAAAAAAAAAAAAAAAAAAAAATTTTTTTTTTTTTTTTTTTTTTTTTTTTTTTTTTTTTTTTTTCAAGGTTGGTTGGTTGGTTGATTTTAATGTGACTTAGATGGATAAAGTATTGTCATGTGTCACTTTCTAATTAATCTGATAAAATTTACAAGTTATTTTTTTACAAATCCAATATTGGTAGCATTTTGATTTAAAAAAATGGGTCAAACGAGGCTTCCATTGTAAAGATAAGTCATACTGACAAATCTAAACATGTCTCGTTTGACCCAATTTTTTTGAATATTTTTTTATTGTTCTGATAAAATTTACAAGTTATTTTTTTTTCAATACCAATATTGGTAGCATTTTGATTTAAAAAAAATGGGTCAAACGAGGCTTCCATCGTAAAGATAAGTCATAATGACAAATCTAAACATGAGGAAGCCTCGTTTGACCCAAATTTTTTAAATTTTACATATTTTTATAGTTACATAAAATCTGGCAGTTCAAATCCTGGCACTTTGAACTGAGTCTCCAGCGGTTCCATAGTATACTGTATAGTTGATGGCGTCATAAGATCATCCATCAACGAGTCTAGCGTATCATGCGGCATGGATAAAGGCGTACATAAAATATTATCAAGCTCATCCAGTTCAGTTTGTACCTCTGACCTTTCAATAGTAGGCCATCCATAAAAATATTCTGGATTTTCAATGGGATCAGGACTGTCAATGGGCTCTGGACATATCTCAGGACTTTCAATGGGTTCAGGATCTTCAACGGGCTCTGGACTTTCAATGGGTTCAGGATCTTCAACGGGCTCTGGACTTTCAATGGGTTCAGGATCTTCAATGAGACATATCTCAGGACTTTCAACGGGTAGTGGGCATTTAAACACTGGCTCTGGTTCTGACTCTGTATTTGTGGCCGCCTCCTTGAAAGATGGCTTATGTTTCTTGGCACTCTTGGGAATTGTCTCAGCCTTCCGTTTTACCGATTTAATTCTCAGGTCAAGTCCAGGTAGATCTGGTCCGTAGGGGCGTACGAAGTTATTGTCGGGGCGATCTTTCAAGTTTTTCCAGTCTTTAAAAGTCAGAGACTTGTATTGGGCTGCAAAGTTTGTTGTTATGACTATTGTTCTTCTGTCCACAGGCAAATAGATCTCTGGCTCTGGTTCTTGAGACGACTCTTGGGATGATTCAGGAAAATAGATTTCTGGCTCTTGGGATGGCTCTGAGATTGGAGACGTTGGCTTATCAAAATATTTAGATGTTATTCTATCAGTACTCATTTCTACGGGAGAGTCGTCTTCATCATCTATATGCTGTATCATGGGCGTTGGTACGGATATGTCGTACATACCATCTATTTTTGTTATGCGTTCCACCAAAGGATTTTTGGTTTCGAAGCCC
Source organism: Salticus scenicus (assembly GCA_963930645.1). Lineage (NCBI taxonomy): Eukaryota > Metazoa > Arthropoda > Arachnida > Araneae > Salticidae > Salticus > Salticus scenicus. The sequence goes on from CAWVNO010001458.1 coordinate 184,464, forward strand.
AACTCTAAATTCTCTGGCACAATGTCCAAACTGAAAAAGTTTTTTTGAGTCGTAAACAGAATGTATGTGGTCCCAGCAGGCACCTTGTAACTGGAGTCGGCAATCAATATGAAACGGTCGTAGTAATGGAGCTTGTCGCCAGCAAAGTATCTGTTGTCCGGTTTTACTCGTGTCTCGCCAGGACGCCTCACAAAGAACAGGAATGGCACGTTCAAAGTCTGTATGATGTGGGCGCATCCTCGTCCGACGGTTCGCTGACCAAACGTAAAATAGGACTTTACAAGAAACTGATTGTTGGGGCACTTGAAACCAATTCTCACGTCGGCGTTGGTTCTGTTGGCTTCGCTGGGGGTTTTTTATATCGGTTCATCAGAGTGCTCCATTTAATTTCCTGAGGTCTCAGCGGATAGTTTGTCTTGGCCTCTCTGCCTATGGCTGGGATTGTATTCGTTATCTTGTCCGTCAGAGTACGTTTTTTGAATTCAATCTTCAAATCGGTCGTCATGTATAGACAGAATACACAAATCTTGCCTTCACCGATCATGGTTTGGAAGTGTGGATACTCTTCCAATTTCTTAACAGTAGGCGAAAGGTTTTTGGGAAACAGCTCGATAACCCCAAAACGGTTTCGTAGCGAGTTTACCGCTTTAAGTTTCTTCAGAGAGCATTGAGTTTTATACATATTGGTAGTTTAAAGCTCCGAAGAGAGAATGGCTATTCGATCAAATGCCAGAGCTTATATAGTCGATCTGAAGGATATTGCATAAGTCAGTTTCTACGAAAACAGGATAAGATAAGGCTTATTATAGAGTCGCTGGACGTGGATATTGTCAATCTGAAGACAGGATATTGCATAAGTCAGTTTCTACGAAAACAGGATGAGCTATTTATAGATGTCGCTAAACGCGGAAACAGGATATTGTATAACTCATTTGCTACGAAACAGGATGCATTTTTATAAACGCAGATAAGCATTGCTGGACAATGATAGTGTATACACTTTAACATGATATATATAGGTTAGCTAGAGTCAATCAACCAATCAACCAACCTTGAAAAAAAAAAAAAAAAAAAAAAAAAAATTTTTTTTTTTTTTTTTTTTTTTTTTTTTTTTTTTCAAGGTTGGTTGATTGGTTGATTGACTCTAGCTAACCTATATATATATCATGTTAAAGTGTCTTTGGCCGATTTCTATAATTTTTTCAAGATACTATTTTTTTTTTGGACTTTGCAATTTTTCAAAGTTTATCATTTCAATTTTATAGTTTTTGATTTGAAAATAATATTTTTTTGCCAAACTGTTTTAAGTTAGATAAAAATATATATCTCCAAGACTTCAGTTATAAAAATATCCATTCAAAATCTTAAGTCAAAATCTTAAACGCATCCAATATTGGCAATATAATTGTTACAAAAAAAACGGGTCGAACGAAGTGTCAAAGACAGTAATCTGCCATGAGACACTTCGTTCGACCCGATTTTTTTATAAATCGTTTGGGCTTAAACCCAACAGTAATTTTTCCTGACCTCTGTTTGTATGTGGCTATAGCATTTGCCATCTCTCAGATCGACGATTGACTTGAGAACGACTATGCCCTGCCGTCTTCGAATTCTAGGATCTTCAAAGCCGGCAGTTTTTAACTTAGGCCGTACCACGAAATCTATCTTCGGTGGAGGCTTCCAAGGGCGATAAACTGTTACTTTGGACGGGTCTTCTGAAATTGGAGATTTTGGTAGCGGGCTTAATAGGTTCGGTACTTTAAAATACATCATCTCTGACATGGGTATTGAAATTTGAACTGGCTTAGGTGTGGGAACTGGATCAGGCTTAGGTGTGGGAACTGGATCAGGCTTAGGTGTGGGAACTGGATCAGGCTTAGGTGCTGGAGCCGGTTTTTGAATGAGAACTGGAGCTGGTTTTTGAATGAGAGCCGGTTTAGGTGTGGGAGCTGGCTTAGGTTTGGGAATAATGGCTGGAGCTGGCATTTTCATAGAACGGTCGTAATTACATATCAATTCACAAGATATGCGAGGGGTGTTCAATACGTTCCATTGCGGTATTACGACACAGTCGCAATCAATTCGTTCGTCCGTCAGAGAGTCAAATGATAGAGTGGCCATTTCAAAAAGCAGAGGGTCAGAATGAATAAGCTGGGGCGAGAGGCCGGTATTTATACTCTGGCGAGCGGATGCATGATATCTGATAAGGCTCGACCGGATGACCTTTTAGATTATCGCTTAGAGAGGGTTGCTATCGGAGCTATAAATAACTTTATCGCGTCCTGTTTATGAAGAAATGGGTTACATAATATCCTGCCCTTGAAACAGATTAGAACCGTTGCTGGCAAAGACTGATGAAGTGGCACGTCAGCGATACTATATATAGAGAATGTAATCAACCAACCAACCAACCTTGAAAAAAAAAAAAAAAAAAAAAAAAAAAAAAAAAAAAAAAATTTTTTTTTTTTTTTTTTCAAGGTTGGTTGGTTGGTTGATTACATTCTCTATATATAGTATCGCTGACTTGCCACTTCATCAGTCTATCTCAGTCTCTATCTCGCTATAGTTATATTTCTAAGTTGGCCGCTATAGTTATATTTCTAAGTTGGCCGTTAAAGCTATATTTCTCAGTTGGCTGCTAACGCTATATTTCTTTAGCCAATCATTGTAGATGGCGCTTTTTTTTTTTTTTCAGATGGTTGGTTGATTAGTTGATTTATATTTAGTATAAATAGCGGCTCCGTACTCAAGCTACATTCATTCTGGTCTTCATACTCATTGAAATAGCTTAGATATTTTCTAGTCTGACCGTTCTGTTTCTAATCTATTTACGATGGCTCTTATCAAGTACCACGAGATTACAAGCCAAATTTATTCGGGCATACCTTTAATAGCTACCGAAAAATTGGATGGCTCTAATATCGGTATTGGCTACGTGAAGAATACGTTCAGGATACAATCTAGAAACGTTGTGCTAGATGAAAAGACGCGCCTTTTTAACTTGAACGCAATCTTGGAACCGCTGTCGGAAAAGGTACGGCTTATCAAAGACATTTTACATGACAATTTTATCATTTATGGAGAAGTATTCGGAAGCCACATGAAGAGAATAACCTATCGTGATTTTGAATCCGAAGCCGTATTCGGTAGCAAGACTGTCTTTTTTCGGGCCTTCGACATCTACCAACTGGATTCAGATACGTTTATGAAGTATAGCGACGCCGTGAACATTTTCCAGCGAGTGAAGCTACCCCACGTACCCATCTTAGATTTAGATTACCAAACGATAGGGGATCTGTACGAAAAAGTTGAAACGTATCCCAGCGCTTATGCAGAGTGTCCGCTAGAAGGATTTGTCATGAAGGCCGACGCTGAAGAATCTCCACGCTCTAGGAACATTTTTAAGGTTAAGCGTAAGCAGTTCAACGAACAAGCCCTGAACAAGTACAAGATCAAAAATTATGTAAATTATAATAGATACCTATCTGCGTACTCAAAAATCGGCGAAGACTTTGAAAAAATCAAAGAAGAAATGGTGAGCGATTCGCTAAAAGATATAATTTCAGTGTATGAAAAGGACGAGGGCTGCAGTTATGACTTGGACTCGATGCGTAGAGAGATTGAAAACGAGGCGGATAAGCTTATAAAGAAGTTTTCTAGATGATAACTAAATAAACAACTAACTTGAAAAAAAAAAAAAAAAAAAAAAATTTTTTTTTTTTTTTTTTTTTTTTTTTTTTTTTTACATGCCACGCCCACTCATGGATATTTTATATAAATAGTGGTTCCGTACTCAAGCTACCATCATTCTTCCATTGCCTCTGTTTATTGAAAGATCATAGCGCAATCATGTATCTGAAAATTTGTTTTGATACCAAACCTGCACTCATCGCTGCTACTGTTGGTAGAGATGTTTATTTCATAGCCGTCGATGTTGGCAAATATCTAGGCTACGCGTCACCTTACAACTTTGCACATCGATATTCCAACAAGGATCTGGCTAATCTATATCCCAATGCACAACGCTTGAACATGAGTTCCAGGCGCGTGTTTGATTTCAACGATATGCTTCAGGTACTTGTGAAGACGCACCGAATGCCTATCGAGGAGATCTGCCGTATCCAGAAACTGTGGACCGATGGCCGGGTAACCTCTACGTATCCCAGCATTATACCGTTCAGCAGAAGGATGGCCTTTGAAATCACAGTTCGAAACGAAGGTGAGATGAATTTACAAGATTGGCTTAAAGGGTATTACGAATACTCGAGCGCAGTCTGCGAACAACATACGAATATCTACGCACCCCCGTCGGTAGAATCCAGGTATGGGGATACTGAAGAAGAGAAACCTAGCAACTTTTCCATGCGTGTGAGAGCTGAAGGTATATGGTCTGTCAAATCGGGCGACATGCTTCAAGAATTGACTGCTACGGTTAAGAGAAAGTTTGAGGAAATAGAAAAAGACTATGTAGTTGACGAAAAAGACAGAGCGTATGAGTTGACCGTCAAGCTGGCTCGTAGAGAGAGAGTTTAATTATGTTAAACTACCAACTGTGAAAAAAAATCTGTCAATCAACCAATCAACCAACCTTTGAAAAAAAAAAAAAAAAAAAAAAAAAAAAAATTTTTTTTTTTTTTTTTTTTTTTTTTTTTTTTTTGAAGGTTGGTTGATTGGTTGATTGACTCTAGCTAGCCTATATATATCATGCTAAAGTAACAGTTTATCTAAATTTGCTGATGTGCCACCACCTCTGTCAAAATTTTCAATTTTTTTTAAATTTGAAAAGTAATTAAATTGCTTATTTTACTATGTATATGTAATAAGAATCACGATTCCACGATTAGTTTTCAAAAATATTTTTATTTTAAGATCACGTTTTTAAAGTTGGCCAAATTTGCAAAATTTTCATTTTTTTTTTAAATTTGAAAAAAACGACTGAAAAGTAATTAAATTGCTTATTTTACTATGTATATGTAATAAGAATCACGATTCCACGATTAGTTTTCAAAAATATTTTTATTTTAAGATCACGTTTCTAAAGTTGGTCAAATTTGCAAAATTTTCAATTTTTTTTAAATTTGAAAAAAACGACTGAAAAGTAATTAAATTGCTTATTTTACTATGTATATGTAATAAGAATCACGATTCCACGATTAGTTTTCAAAAATATTTTTATTTTAAGATCACGTTTCTAAAGTTTGTCAAATTTGCAAAATTTTCATTTTTTTTAAAATTTGAAAAAAAACGACTGAAAAGTAATTAAATTGCTTATTTTACTATGTATATGTAATAAGAATTACGATTCCACGATTAGTTTTCAAAAATATTTTTATTTTAAGATTACGTTTCTAAAGTTGGTCAAATTTGCAATAGTCAACTCAAAGTCTAAATCTTCATTTTTGAAAATATACTTAATTCAATTAGTATAATCTGAAGACAGGATATTGCATAAGTCAGTTTCTACGAAAACAGGATGAGATAAGGCTTATTTTAGATGAAACAGGATATTGCCAATCTGAAGCCAGGATATTGCATAAGTCAGTTTCTACGAGAACAGGATGAGATAAGGCTTATTATAGATGTCGCGGAAACAGGATATTGTATAACTCATTTGCTATGAAATTTTTTTTTTTTTTTTTTTTTTTTTTTTTTTTTTTTTAAGGTTGGTTGGTTGATTGATTGACTCTAGCTAGCCTATATATATCATGCTAAAGTAACAGTTTATCTAAATTTGCTGATGTGCCACCACCTCTGTCAAAATTTTCATTTTTTTTTAATTTGAAAAAAAAAACGACTGAAAAGTAATTAAATTGCTTATTTTACTATGTATATGTAATAAGAATCACGATTCCACGATTAGTTTTCAAAAATATTTTTATTTTAAGATTGCGTTTCTAAAGTTGGCCAAATTTGCAAAATTTTCAATTTTTTTTAAATTTGAAAAAAAACGACTGAAAAGTAATTAAATTGCTTATTTTACTATGTATATGTAATAAGAATCACGATTCCACGATTAGTTTTCAAAAATATTTTTATTTTAAGATCACGTTTCTAAAGTTGGTCAAATTTTCAATTTTTTTTTAAATTTGAAAAAAAACGACTGAAAAGTAATTAAATTGCTTATTTTACTATGTATATGTAATAAGAATCACGATTCCACGATTAGTTTTCAAAAATATTTTTATTTTAAGATCACGTTTCTAAAGTTGGTCGAATTTGCAAAATTTTCAATTTTTTTTTAAATTTGAAAAAAAACGACTGAAAAGTAATTAAATTGCTTATTTTACTATGTATATGTAATAAGAATCACGATTCCACGATTAGTTTTCAAAAATATTTTTATTTTAAGATCACGTTTCTAAAGTTGGTCGAATTTGCAAAATTTTCAATTTTTTTTTAAATTTGAAAAAAAACGACTGAAAAGTAATTAAATTGCTTATTTTACTATGTATATGTAATAAGAATCACGATTCCACGATTAGTTTTCAAAAATATTTTTATTTTAAGATCACGTTTCTAAAGTTGGTTGAATTTGCAATAGTCAACTCAAAGTCTAAATCTTCATTTTTGAAAATATACTTAATTCAATTAACATTATAAATATATATCAACCAACCAACCTTGAAAAAAAAAAAAAAAAAAAAAAAAAAAAAAAAAAAAAAATTTTTTTTTTTTTTTTTTTTTTTTTTTTTTTTTTTTTCAAGGTTGGTTGATTGATTGATTGACTCTAGCTAGCCTATATATATCATGCTAAAGTAACAGTTTATCTAAATTTGCTGATGTGTCATCACCTCTGTCAAAATTTTCAATTTTTTTTTTAATTTGAAAAAAAAAACAACTGAAAAGTAATTAAATTGCTTATTTTACTATGTATATGTAATAAGAATCACGATTCCACGATTAGTTTTCAAAAATATTTTTATTTTAAGATCACGTTTCTAAAGTTAGTCAAATTTGCAATTTTTTTTAAATTTTTTTAAATTTGAAAAAAAAAACGACTGAAAAGTAATTAAATTGCTTATTTTACTATGTATATGTAATAAGAATCACGATTCCACGATTAGTTTTCAAAAATATTTTTATTTTAAGATCACGTTTCTAAAGTTGGTCAAATTTGCAAAATTTTCAATTTTTTTTAAATTTGAAAAAAAACGACTGAAAAGTAATTAAATTGCTTATTTTACTATGTATATGTAATAAGAATCACGATTCCACGATTAGTTTTCAAAAATATTTTAAACGTCTTAATTATTTTTTTATGCTGATAACCTCTTCAATACTAGCTTAATAGATTTTTTTTATAAATACTTAAATTAAGCCCCCTTAGAATCAAAGTCTTAAATTAAACCCGTCCAATATTGGCACTATATCTATCGCAAAAAAATGGGTCGAACGAGGTGTCAAAGACAGAAATTCTGCCATGAGACACCTCGTTCGACCCATTTTTTTACTCTCATTTTAAAGATTAACACAAGCTCTCTATGGGTTGCTCATTAGATGACCTCCTGATGGTCATCTTCAACGGTCCGGTCATTTGGGATTTGTATAATTCATAATCCTCATATTCAAGTTCAAAAAATTTCCTCACCTGTAGTTGGTATGTGGCAAGGAAGTCTTCGAACTTGGTATGGGACCTTTCTACAAATCTAACACCTATGGCTTTCACGAAGCTGAGCTTCATGTTAGCCTGGTATTTCACCATGGCCGAACCATCGAACATCTTATCAAACTCCTGTTCGCCCATGAACCCTCCCAAATGATGTTTGGCTTCGCTAATGGAGAAGATTCTCGTCTTAGCGAGCCATTTGGGTAAATCGATTTTAGGGTCCATTACATCTCGGACGGTGAGGCCTGCATATCTCTCGGCAAAATGGAGATCTAGAGGATGCCTCGAGTAGATAGCCAGGTCCTCAGCCCGGACAAACAGGGTGCCATCAGAGGCCATTAGGCATTTAAAGGCAACGCCATAAACATAATTTTTTACATGGAAAAACATGACTGACAGAGAGCTAATGAATCTAAGCAGCTAGTAGAGAGATCGACTAGCAATTGAAGAGCTCTCGCTGGACACTCGTATATATACCCGGTCTTATCAATAGGATCTGATAGTAAATTTCTACGAACCGCTTATCAAGAGGAAAGGCTTGCATAATATCCTGTCTCTTGAGCAATTTTTATCGATCTGATTATAACCGGGCATCCTGAGGAAAGGCTTACATAATATCCTGTCAACACTTCTCGAAAAATCTTTTTATAGAGATCTGATTGTAATTTTAATCGAAGCCGCTTATCAAGCATCCTGTCAATAGTTTCTCGAAAATCTTTTTATAGAGATCAGATCATAATAACTGGCTTGGCTACACTTAACCTTTAAAAATTTTAAATTTTACATAAAAAATGTAAATTTTAAATGAAAAAAATTAAATTTTTAAACTCAGATCCCTTAAATTTAGCTATTGAGTCTGTATATTTTAACAAGATTCATATTTATTTTATAGCTAAGCCATATCCCTTGAAAATTACAATCGGTACGCATTCAATGTTGGCTTGGCTACACTTAGCCTTTAAAAATTTTAAATTTTACACAAAAAATGTAAATTTTAAACGAAAAAATTAAATTTTTAAATTCAGATGCCTTAAATTTAGCTATCGAGTCGGTATATTTTACCAAGTTTCATATTTATCTTATAACTAAGCCATATCCCTTGAAAATTTAGAATTATAATGACTACCACACTTAGTCTTTAGAAATTTTACACGAAAAAAATGTAAATTTTAAACGAAAAAATTAAAATTTTAAACTCAGATCCCTTAAATTTAGCTATCGAGTCTGTATATTTTACCAAGTTTCATATTTATCTTATAGCTAAGCCATATCCCTTGAAAATTTAGAATTATAATGACCGCCACACTTAGTCTTTAAAAATTTTAAATTTTACACAGTAAATTTTAAACGAAACAATTAAATTTTTAAACTCAGATACCTTAAATTTGTCTATAGATATTTTATCAAGATACATAATTATCTTATAGCTAAGCCATATCCCTTGAAAATTACAAGTTCAAATCGGTACGCATCCAATATTGGCACTCTATCTATCGCAAAAAAATGGGCCGAGCGAAGCCTCAATGACTTATGTCATGAGAGGCTTCGCTCGACCCATTTTTTTGCACCTCGTCCTGATCTTAAGACGAGGATTTATAGAAGTAGGGCTTGTTTCCCACCAAAACTTTTATTTTTCGGGGGAAATAGCCTAGCTCCAAGTCCCCATATCGTTCGCCAAACACATAGGTGTCCATGGGTACCGTTGCCAGGTACTCCTCCATGACATTCTTTAAGTCGGCCAAGAAACTCTCCATTGTGGCATTGGATGAGGTTATGGCTGCGAGCTTAACCTGGACAGGCCGCCTCAGGTTTAAGCTGCATTCGATGGGCGTAAGAATTTCAATCGGCCCCTGAAATAGGGAATCAAACTCTCCTGGATGCATATCCATCAATATTTTTGCATCCTCTAATCCAAAGACGCATGTCTTGGCTAGAGACGGGGGTAGTTTCAAGCCCTCAGGAGCAATGTCTGTTACCGTTATATGGCACAAGTTCACCACTCTACTGGAGTTTTCATGCCCCATGTAATAGGCCACGTCTCGGCCTTTGATAAAAATTTGGTTGTCAAATGACAAAAAGCATGTCAATTTAACATTCAGTTCATCAGATAGAATTTGGAAGATCATTTTGGTAAGCAGTAGCTCAGAATGAAATGTCTCGTCCAGCAGCCTGTATATATACTAGCAGTAATCTTTAATTCTATCTAAATTCCAAGTAAATATCTTATCTACATCCTGTGACGCATGACGCACATCCTCATGCTATCGGATTAATTATATAAATAATTTTATCGTTCTAGAAGGACAGATTTTATCGCATCCTCAAAAAACAGCTGATACATCCTGTTTTCTTAGTAAAGCCTGATAAAACGAGGTCACGAATCGGGTATATATACGAGCTGCCTCTAAGAGCCTGCATCATTTTGACTTCTGTTGCTATAAGTCATGCTATTCACTATTGAACATCCACAGCTTGACGCTAAAATCCTATTCGTAGTCTCTGCGGATGGACTTTTGTTCGTCAGGGCCTCTGATGTGGCCAAGCTGATGGGCCGATCTTACGTGAAAAAAACAACCAGACTGAAGGTGTGCGATCTCGTTTACAGGAGGGTCAGGTTACCTATCTCTCTAGCCAATACCTGGGTGTATCCAGTCGACGAGATACATTTTGGAGATGCCCTGTCGTCGTTGGGATTCGAGGCCATGCTGACATCCTCTAAAATCCAGATTCTAGACCCCATAGTACCCACCTCATGCATCCATAAAGCCATCCGAATTCGGATCGTGAGGGACTCTGACACATTCATAAATGAATTCTTAAAAGATTTCATAGACAGAACCATGCTGTTCTTCGATGGGGACCACGATGACGACCCTCGCCTCCACGAAGATAGATTTGAGACTATTTCTTGGACAGACACCCCTCCGTCCAAAATCAAAGTCTTTGTGGGGGATCGATCTAGATGGTACAAACTGATGCCTTAAATCTGGAGGGGGCAAAAAAATGGGCCGAACGAAGCGTCTCATGGCAGATTTCTGTCTTTGACGCTTCGTTCGGCCCATTTTTTTGCGATAGATAGAGTGCCAATATTGGATGTTTATAAATTGAGACTTTGAATTGGATAATAGTAATATTTTAATATTAAAACGATGCCTTTGAATCTGAGATAGCTAATGTCTTTGAGATAGAAATATCGATTATTTTTTTAAATCAACCAATCAACCAACCTTGAAAAAAAAAAAAAAAAAAAAAAAAAAAAAAATTTTTTTTTTTTTTTTTTTTTCAAGGTTGGTTGATTGACTTGGATTCATTCTTTATAAATAGCCGTACTCATTCTGTCTGAAATTTACAATATTGAATAAGGACATTTTTTAAATGAATGCTGTACCAATATTGAATATATTTTTTTAACGATTCGATAAACAAATAATATATTTTTAACGATTCGATAAACAAATAATAAATATTTTATTATTAAAAATAAAATATTTAAATAATAAATATTTTATTATTAAAATAAAATATTTAAATAATATATTTAAATTCTAAATATTTATTATTCAAACCGACAACTGAATCGAATCGTGAAAAATTCTGACGGGGTGGAGTTGCTCGAAGAATACTTCTGGCGACTGTATTTCATTCTCCAAATCAAGTTCATTGCCATAAAATTACCGAATAATAATAAAAATTGGGGAAGGAGGGGACGTCCCGAGAAAACGATGCGTGATTGGGCAAAATGGGTGTAATATTCGGATTCAGGAGGTCATTCTACATACTTATCAGCAGGAATGTTATCAGGGCTCGAAAATTTTTTTTTTTTTTTTCAGCGTAGTGTTATTATATTGAAATCATTTTATGTCAAAGTCACTCAATGAAACAACATTGCACTTCTCTTTTGGTTAAAAGTGAATCTTTATTATGCTTAAAGCATTTAAAAATAGCTTTTGCAGGGATGGAAAACTGGCGCAGAATTCATACCATTATCGATGTAACAAAATTTTCTACTTCTTAAATCAATGATTATTATTGGTAGAGAAATTTCTTAAACAAATATTGGTATGAGTTCTGTATCCGTGTTCCATCCCTGCTTTTGTTATCCACATATTTTTCACAGCTTCTTTCTCAACAGACAAAGTAAACGAAAGAACAAAATCTTACATTAAGCGCAGAAAATTAAGGGTAGTTTGTCTTGTAAAATTAGAAACTTTATATGATTCTCTCGCAACGGAAAAATTAATTTCCATTTTCATTTAATGGAAAAGTTTAAACATACATTTTTCATTACAGATAAATTTGTGAAACTCACATCTTTCCTATAAAATGGTTAGCAGACAACTTGGCTATTTGCTCGCCAATAAAATTTTAAAAACCGTATTTTCCGGCGTACAACGCGCAGGTCAAATAAGTGAGTTATACACCGGAAATTTAAACGTGCATTAAATTTTTTTAACAAGCTTTCGTTTCTTACGAATTCATTTGTACATTAAATTTCCTGGTTCTAAATCACTTATTTTAACTTCGTGTTATACGCCGGAAAAATGTGGTAAAATCATATAAACAGGGGTCACAGCGCTCCTATAATTTTAGGATTCTTTTATCCAACTGACACCGCAACTTTTAAAAAGAAAAAGTTTCAAAAAATTTTTTATGGTAAAATACCATAAAAATCTTTAAGAAAATTTTCTTTATAGAAATTATGGTGTGAGTTCAATAAAAGAATCGCTAAAATATATAGGAGCGTTATGGCCCTGTATAAATATTCGTAACACATAAAAAGTTAGGTGCTGCCTTCGCTAAAATTGTTGCAGCGAGATTCACGTGAGCAAAACGTTCACGCCAAAAATATGTACAGTTTCTAACTTGACTTTGAAGTGAGAAGTCCTCAGTTGCCCTCAGTTGCTCTTCTTTAACCCTTAGATAACTAAACATTCGTGTAATTGACTAATTACCCCTACCAGTTTTGCAAATTCGAGATGCTCCCGTTGCGCTTACACACCTCACGCACAGTACCTTCATAACTAATAAAATGAGTTATCCGAAGGTGATAAACACGGCTGTACACTTGTTACTTTTCGCTATAATTTTCGTCTAACGCTCGAATCTTTAGTGATGATTAAGATACATATTGAAGATATTTTGAATATGGAAATGTCCACAGAAGACACGACTAAAAGTTCGACGAACAAACGCAGAATTTGTACTTTCTGTCTATCTAAAAAACGCAGAATGCAAAATATGTATGCAACTACAGCAACAGGGCTATTCGTGGAAAGCAAGCACGCTTGTAACATTTGCCAAGAGTCTAAAAGATAATTTTTACAACTTTTCTATTTTTTAATTGAAATATTATAATACTTTTTTTAAGTTACGCTAATTTGTTTGAAATAAATAAAAATATATTTGTTTTTAATTCGTAGTCTATGACTCGAATGATTAGTTACATAATAAAACCGATTTAAGTTTAGTTATCTAAGGTTAATTATTTACCCCGTACTACTTTGTTCATTCAATGCCATTTTTCTATTTCATGTTTTAATTTAAAGACGTTAAGTGATCTTACAATTTTATTATTTAAAACATGAAGCCAATAACGGAGATCATTACACAAAATTGTTTTTCAGTGCCATTTTTTCGCCCAGCTTTTGCGAATGTAACGTACTTTATAAAAATGCTTTTAATACATTTGAGGATTCTGCCAAACTT
>CAWVNO010001460.1:0-20000 GCA_963930645.1 Salticus scenicus
TTAATGGAAAAAGAAAGATTGCATATTATTACAAAGTAAATGCAACAAGCCTTCTTTAAAATTTAATTTCACATTCCCACCCAACCATCCAGCCAAAGAACATATCCATCCTCCGTAATCAAACATCTGCCCGCCCAACCGCCACCTTTTTTACTGTCTTTTATTATAATTTTTTGTTACGATACACTAAAATGTACACCTTTTTTTTTTTTTTTAATGTACTGACAGAGACATGGTTAAGGATATAAAATTGGAAATAAAGTTTTTAGGAAAACCCTTTTTAGCAGTGACTGTGATCAGTTTATTAATATTCTTCTTTTTATACTTCTGAGAGCATAAATTATTAATTCGAAATTAATGATTAATAAATGGTTATATATATATATACACATATATTATGCGTTTTTATCAGAAAATTTCATATTAATGAGTCTTTTCGGATGATGGCCGAACCAGTGGCTGAGACGTTCTGCTGTTAAAGCTGGTAGATGTGACATGTTGGATTCAATCCCATATAGTGCTCACTAACGTAGCCCTTTGGAGCTTTCCATTTTTTTTTTTTTTTTTTTACCGAAACCTGCGTAAATACGGTCTAGGGGTTCTGAGAAAGTTCCCTTACGGAAGTTACTCACTGTCTTGAATCCTAATGGGCGTACACCTACATCTTCGGATGATGGTGATCTTTATGGCATCTTGTACATTTTATCACAAACCATACTTTGAAATTTTTCGCATTATAATCTAAAGATATGTGAAATAAAATATAAATATAAAACTAAAATGCCAAATAAATTTTGTATTAGTTTTTACTTTCTTCTATATACATACACACACACACACATATAGATATATATATATATATAAGAAATTTTTTTAAAACGAATATGTATACGATATAAAATTATATAAAATTAAAGATTATTATAATATAACGTAAAACAGAGAAAGTTAGCGCTAAAAGCTGCTTAGCTAAACAATGTTTTTATTAAATAAGAAACTTTTAAAACAAGTATTTATATATATGAAATAAAAATAAAAATTTGAAGATTAGAAAAACCAACAGGAGATTTACAAACCAATGCGCAAAATTGCTGCAAAAGAAATGTAAAACTTGAATATAGGAATAATTTAACAAATCAAATGAAATAAAACCCCAAAACACACAGAAGTCTTCATAAGGGAGGCCCTTCTGTGTAGGAGTTAAAGAGAAGTTTCTGAAAGGATAGTAGCAATTAGCCAATAACCATCCTTAGCCCCCAACTTTTCGCCAAGCAGAAAACCACCTTTAACAGAATAGAAATCTAACAGATCTGAAATAGATGGAAAGAGGTAAACACTGAAACATTCGGTTATAAGTTAAGACATGACAATTAATTTGCTCTTAAAATCCTTGCAATATCATATATATATATGAATGAAATTTTGGATTTGTGAAAAATTTCGACAGTTTTACACGTTTTGAGATGTCTAGAACATGATTTGATCATTTTCGGAAAACGTCTGTCAATCTGTCTGCCTGTATGTGTGTTAGTGCGTGAGTATAATAAATTTTGTGGACGTCGTAACTACCAAACCAATGAACGAACGTAAACAAAACTTGATATTTAATATGAGCTTTAAATTAACTGGCGCTGAATCCATTTTGGAATCAATTACTCAACAGGTAAGGCTGCCATCAACTTTATTTTCGAAAATTTTAACATGGCAGTGCAGGACAAAATTTCGTATACATGTAATTTATGAAAGTTGTTTTTAACGAGTGATTTTGAAATTAATATGAATTATTGATAATAGTAGTAATGAACTTGGAAAAAAAATCATGTGCATGTAGGATCATCGCTCCCCCCCCCCCCCCCCCCAAGGGTGTAAATTATCAGTATGTGTAGCATTTAAAAGAACTCACTAATGCATTTAAAAGGAATGGTTGAATCATAGATCTGTGATAATTTTAAATAATGTTTTTTTTTTTCATTTTTAATATCCTCCACCCCCCCCCCAAAAAAAAAAAAAAAAAAAAAAAAAACGCATTTCCTGAAATATTTTCTGAATTGCATAAATTTGAATTTCTTTTTGCGTTTAGTGTATACTTTTCTGTGATAAAATCGTCTGCATTTATCATGAAAAATAATTTTAATAAACAACTTGTACTGTGAGAATTTGTATAGGAAAATATAGAAGAAACTCTTGTGGTGGCCACAACGTACTAGTTTATTTGATAAATACGAATTGTATATGGTAAAAATAAAATTATGACAAATGATGAATGTGATTTCATTATTGAAATTGAACTCTTTTATATAATAAAGTTCTATAATTAGAAATACAGTCTGGCGCTAAAGGACTTAATAATTCTTGATTTACGTTAATAATCTGATGTCGCAGTCACACGAGTTTCTCTTACCGTGCATTTCAATATTTTAAAGATACATTGCAGATGAAGGGGTGAAATAAGAAGAACTGTAAACTAACACAAATCTGTGTGAAAGGGGCTGCAGCCTGCCCTCAACCTTCATTTGAAAATAGTAAATACATTTAAATAGAATGTATAACTTGTTAAGTTATTTTAAGTTACGCTGATAACAGATATACAGGATCAAACGTTATAAACTTGACATTAATATTCAAAGAACCTCAAAAAGCGTAATTATACAAAAAGCAAAACACTGAAGATTTAATTAAAAAAAAATACTTTACTTATCATGTAGGTATGATAAATTAATTTTTCTTCTTAAGTAGTTTCCTGGACATTGTAAATATAGTAAAGCATTTCCACCAATTACATTCAATAGAAAATAATGCTCTTGCTTAATTATTAGTATGATAGATCTGTTTGTCATCTATAAATTATATAGACACACCACTGTGCACACAAATATAATTTTACATTAATTGCACACAGCACAATCTGAAATGCATTTCTAGCAATTTCCTAACGTATTCTCACTACATTCTAAATCTTTTGAGTAGCCCTGTAAACAAATGATGAATAAATTTTATATCTGATTCCACACAAAACATGCTTTCATGCATTTAATAAATGTAAGTGCAGCCTATAGATGTTAAACTGCATACCCATCAAAAAGTCGCCCATAGTCGTAATGTACTAGAATTTTTTTGGATGTCTCTGTACATTAACTATTTACTTAATCTCAATGAAAAGCTTAATGTCCCTATATGATACAGATTTAAGATAGCGAGTTTCCAATTCCTGCTATTATTCGATCTTGAGATATGCTGATAACAGACACACACACGCAGTCCATTCGCTTAAAAGATGATTTTCGTATTCAGGGGACCTTAAAACCTCTAAACATAACAAAAACTCACTTCCGAAAATTTGACCTAAAAACACTACTTTCTTTTCCATATATATGGGTGAGAGAAAGTAAAATTTCGAACTGGGCAATTTCTCTATAGTGATATAATCACATTGTATACAAAGGTGGTCTGAAAACTCTAAATTGAAGTACAGAAGCAATATAAGTAGTTAACATTATGATGACACATTGAAATCTCTAGTCGTCAACATTATTACTATTTGTTTACTGAATTAATTCGAGAAATATAATTTTTCAGCGCATCGATTTCTAATCCTTTTAATGTCATAAATATGAAACATATGGGTGAGATTTTTAAATAATTTAAAATGATAAAAGCTTTTATACTTTTAAACATAAGCCATTAAAAAAAGAAGAAGAAGAAAAGAGTAAGAAGAAGAAAAAAGAGAAGAGAAAAGAAGAAAAGGACATTTTAGACATTTAAAGAACATTTAGAAGATAAATAGAATTTTAAATTTTTAGACACACTTTAATAAATCCCAAATTGAAGCATTTTACATAGATCCACAGGAAATTTCACTTGAATAAATGATGTCTGTAAGTTAATTATAAATTATGTATCAATAAAGGAGAAAGTTCAGGTACAACAAAGATTATAGCTGTCAATTTATTACGGATTGTCCATTCTTTATATCATTACATTTCAATAGTACTCTTTTGTAATATTTATATGGTATTAAATAAGATGAAAATTATTATTTGTAAATAATGGTATTAAAATTATTTATGTTCTATATTAAATTGGCAGGTATAATCAATATATCTATCACCTTAATCGCGTGTACCATGAAAAATTGACAATCAATTAAAAATATTTTTAATGATTCGTAATTTTTTTTTTTTTTTTAACCGACTTAAATATTTAGAAGTTAGGTTGTCTATTATTTTATCATAACCAAAAATTAAAGATCCTTGAACACGTACAAAAATAATTAAGTAAGTAAAATCTTTTAAGTGTTCTTGTCCAAATTAAGAACGCAACCGACTTTTAATTATTTTCATAACTGATTTTTTTTTTTTTCATAAGGCACTTGCGCACATAAAAGAATTTATGCATACTTGTAAGCTATATATAATGGGATATGCATTGGCCCATAAGAGTTAAGTTCTTGCAGTAACTCTAGAGCACAGCTCATACATGTTGCACAATTTCTTTTAGCTTTGTTCTTCAAATATGATGATAACATACACAGATATTTACAGAACAATCACTATAAACCTGATTTTCGAATTCAGAAGACCTCAAAACGTACAAAGATATTAAAAATACCGTTTCAAAAATTCAATCAAAAAACAACACTTTCTCCGCCATACATGGGTAAGAGAAAAAAAAAAAAACTATTACACTATTTTAAATCTTAAAGATATTTTCTCTCAAGAAAAAGGGGCACATCAGCGGCCGAGCGGTTCTACGCTACAAGCTGATAGACGTGAGGTGCCGGGCTCAAACTTAGGTCACGCTCTTCGGCCTAGCGTTCGGACTTTTCCGTGGTTTTCTCTGAAATTTGCGTAAATACGGGCTAGGATCCCTTAGAAAGACTTCGAGGGCCTTCCCCCTCGGGCCTAGGACTATATCCAGTCCAACACTACCCATTAGAAAAAGAGGGGTTATTAATAAACGTTTCGCTGTTTACTTCCTGCTGTTAACTAGGACATGTACCGCGCCCTACTACTTCTTAAAATGCTTCTGATTTGTCTAATATATCTTTAGCGAATTAAAAATTGGTGCATAACTTAAAAAAAAAAAAAAAAAAAAAAAAAAAAAAATAGTAATAGCAATGTAAGTTGTTAATAAAATATTTTTTTTTTTTTTTTTTAATTTAAATTGTTAAATATTTTTATTTTGAAAAGAAATCGTTACTGTATTACAATTCTAACATTCATTTATAAAACAGAATTTATTGAAAGCTATTAAAGTTATTATATTTCATATTAAAAATGCATAACATCTTCAAACTTATGTTGACAGAATAAAAAACATGAAAAAAAATAAATAAATAAAATAAAACAAATATATCTTTAAAAGTCATAAAGATTAAAACACATACAGATTAAAATAAGTAAAGGAAGAAAGAAAAGAAAAGAAAACTAATATTTTTTTTTCCCGAATGCAAAAAAACAAATACAACACAGCGTGCTGTAAAATTACACCACCAGAGATCTTATTTTCACTTTAACGAGTGCCTAGTAGGTAATGTGCAGATTATCTAGGTAATTCGCAGATTACCTAGGTAATTTGAGAAATGAAACAATTTTACTGACTTTAACGCATCACCCTAGTTAATGTGCAGAATACCTACCTAATCTGCAGATTAACTGATTTCTTCACTTCAGCGGTAACATATACATATATAAGTTCTGATAACGGCAGAACATTTTAAGTATAAGTTTTCAACTATAAGTTTACAAACGTGTAACTCTGAATTTACGTGCTATCATTAGAGAAAAATTATCTGAGACAGCGGTTTCGGTAGGGTATTCTTGTAGTATTCAAAGTACAAACCATTTAAAGCAACAAACTATTTTCATTCCATTTTCTTTTCTCCCAATTTAAATGTCTTATTTCTCTAATATGTACCAAACACACTTGTAAAATTCTCAGAACATATTTCGCTGGGTAGAAAGAATTATCTTAATTTTACAGTTAAAAACTAAAAAAATATCACCTATATAATTGACTTTAGGTAATATCTTTATTAGTCAAATTTTAATCCAAAATATTTACTGATTACATTTAGCACCGTAATGATTGGGGGGGGGGGAGGGGGGAGGAAGGGCTTGAAGCTAGGGTGAATTACACATCCAGACATTTAAATTCACTTAATATTAAATATTTTATTTGGAGATTATTAACTCCACCCATCTCCTGCTAAACAGTGTTTTTTTAAGAACTTTTATTCCAGTATTTTTATTTTAAAAGTTCTTACGTAAAAGTTCTAGAAAATGTTTTATAACTAAAAATTTATCATAAAAGATCTTAGATAAACTGTTTCAGGAAACTTCCAAAGAAAATGTGTAAAGTAGAACAATAACTTTATACTCAGTTATTTTTGAAACCTGGGGAAAAAAAAAAAAAAATCTTTTTGAGGAACATAATGGAAGAAAAACTGAAAACAATAAGGAACAAGAAACAATTCCTGTTTTACCGACATCTCTTCGTGGAATGACGAAGCAATTTTCTTTGAATGAAAGACGTTAAAAAACAATACAGTTTTTTTGCCTTAGAATTATGGAATTTCGCATACATATCCATTGAAACAGAACAATATAAAGCACATTAAAGTTTAAGAACTTTTTATTAAAAAAAAAAAAGGGGGTTATATACAGTGTTTAACCCCTTCCTTTCCCTTAAAATTTCACATTATTATCGTTCAAAATATACTTAAAAACATATAATAAATATAGAGAAATATAAATATAGTACTCTAACAAAAGAAATATTTATGTATCACCGAATACTCAAGTTATTTTTTAAGAAAGATTTCGGTGTTTGGTGCTGAATTTTTAAGAGAATTTCAGGTTTTTATTTTGAACATGTATCGTGTTTTAAATTCTAAATGAAAACGAAAAATAAAATTATCTACCCAGATTTTTTTCAATAATCTACCAAGAGTCTTAACTGCACGTTTGTAGATTTCAGTTTAAAAAAGAGACGCAGGGGAAATATTTCAAAACGTGAAAATCTAAACGATATTCCTTTAGAGAAAAAGTCTTTTAAATGATAGTTTTACACTAATCTGTAAAGCCTTTACATATTATTCAATGCAATACGATTCAGAATATTGCTTTTTTTTTTTTTTTTTTTAACTGCTTTATTGGTCGGTTTTTTAAAGATGTCAAATTGACTGTATTCTCCACTTGCTTATTTTGAAAAAAAAAAAAAAAAAAAAAAAAAAATATATATATATATATATATATATATATATATATATATATCGGTCTTTTTACTCTTCACTGAAATAAAAAAAAAAAAGGCTCTTCGTTTTTCTACGAAATATTTTTCTTGACATTAACCCTAAGCTTTTAAATATTTATGCATAGATAGTGAACAGAACTCTGTTTAAGTCGTTAAATTTGCTTCAAGCTTATAAAATGCAGTTCTGCATCATAGAGTTCAAAATAATTTCATTCCATGAAATCAATAAATCTAAAACGTGACAACACTCAATTTTTCACAAATAAATATTAAGATTATGAAAAGTTTCTAAAACGTTGCACGAAGCAAAAGTTTAAAAGTTTCGGTTGAAGAAATCAGAAAAAAAAAAAAAAAAAAAAGCGAGAATAAACATCTTTTACTTTACGTCAACCCTCTAGGTGTGTATCTAATCCCCATACAATTAAAAATACTTACAGGAGTACATGTACTAAGCATGTAATTATAAAACTTTAAATTACGATAAATAAAATACAAAAATCTTTTTTTTTCAGTCTTTTAGCCCCCCCCCCCTGCTTGCTGTCTTCTATTTACTGCAATTTTATTTATTTAAATTAAATTTTTAAAGCTTTTTAGCAGTTTAATAAATAAATTGATAATGTTTTTGTTGAGCAACTTCCTTCGATTAAAAAAAGTTTAAAGTTTTACTCATAAAAGATTTGTTAAAAAAATTCTAGTAATCAGCAGCTCTGCAAAATACCTTTTCAAATAAACAGCTCCTACCATTACAAACATACTTTAAAAGTCACTTTTAAATAATAAATACAATAAACTCTACTTACGTTATTTGTATCGATTTTGGGATTTTGCAGTTTTAAAATGTTTTGATCCTCTTACCGCCGAAACTTCCAAGAAAAGTCAAACTGAACAGCTTTCAATTAAAAACAAGTATTAGATTACTTTTTTTCCATATCAGCTAGTGCAAGTTGTTTTTGTTCCGAGGACTTGCCATCACAATTTTAATTGAACATGGAGTGGATGGCTTCCCGGCTTCTGCGATTCCCAGAAGAAACGTTGGATGGAAACTCTTTTGAAAGGAAAAGATCCACTAAACTTGGAGATCACAACATACAGTCGGCAGCAAAAGTATCCGAGCACTAGCCAATAATTCCGAGGTCAAAAAGGTACACGTTATACAGTCGGCTGCAAAATTATTCGAGCACTAGCAATAATCCCTGTCTAAAAAAAGTTCACTTAATACTGCTTTGTTAAATAAATCCTTATCGAGTCATGTTCTTAATCAGTCTAAGAACATGATTCGACAAGGATTTATTTAACAAAACAGTCTTAAGTGTACTTTTTTAATATAGGAATTATTGGCTAGTGCTCGAATAATTTTGCAGCCGACTGTACTATTTTGTTAAAAAAATCCTTGTCGAATCATGTACTTAGACTGACTAAGCTTATGACTCGACAAGGATTTATGTAACAAAGCACCATTAAGTGTATTTTTTTTAGACAGGGATTATTGCTAGTGCTCAGAAACTTTTGCTGCCGACCGTAGACGAGATATTAGAAGTGACCCTAGACTTGTAACCTTTTTGCTTTTAAATATGGTTACCAGTCAAGGGTCGTAACCTTTTTTACTTTCGAATGTATCCCTTCCGGGGAGAATCGAAATTGTGATGGCATGTCTCTGGACCACCTGTAGGGGTGAGTTCAAGACCGTCGTCAGTTGCCCATTGTGCAGCAGTAGTGCGACGTAAAACCCAACCAAACTTTCGAACATAACATCCCACCATACCACCAATTCAATCGTCGAACATATTTTTCTACCGCAAAATTGACGTTCCATTTCCACCACCTGCCCCAGTCATAGAAATTTGTGTTGAGTGCTTTTCAGTTTGACAGTGAAGCGTTTTCAAGAGTTCTTTTCAGCATTTTATAGTATGTTTACTGGAAATAAATTTTAGTTAATTATAAACATCGTCTGCATCAATTCATAATAATAAAAGGAAAGGTTTGTCTTTCTGTTCTTCTATACAGTTGGTAACAAAAGTGTCCGAACACTAGCAAAATTTCCTATGTAAAAAAAGTAGAGTTAATACTGTTTTGTTAAATAAATCCTTGTCGAATTATGTTCTTAGTCAGTCTAAGAACATGACTCGACAAGGATTTATTTAACAAAACAGTATTAACTCTACTTTTTTTTACATAGGAATTTTTGCTAGTGTTCGGATACTTTTGTTACCGACTGTAGGTTTTGGGAACCTACGAGTCGAATGAGGATATTTTCGAAAGTGTAAAATTACTAGGGAAAAGCAGGAGGCAAAAAATTAGAAATTGAGTTAAACCGTTCAAAATTGGTGTATATAGGATTTGGAGGCCTACGAGTCGAATAAGGATGTTTTCGAAAGAGTAAAATTATTAGGGGGCGGAAAGGGGGCACGGGGGGCAAAAAATTAGAAATTGAGTTAGACTGTTCAAAATTGGTATATGTGGGTTTTGAGGGCCTACGAGTCGAATGAGGAGGCAATTATCGAAATTATAAGGGATCGAAATTATAAGGGGCAAGAAAGGGGTAGGGGGGGGGTAAAAATTAGGAACTGAGTTAGACCGTTCAAAATTGGCATATATAGGTTTTGGAGGCTTTCGCGTCGAATGAGGATGTTTTCGAAAGTGTAAAATTATTAGGGTTCGGGAAGGGTGTTGAATGAACACGAGCGCGCTCCCTGCTAAAGGCAGAGGGGACCCGGTTTGAGTTTTTACCCGATCAGAAATTATTATTATTACTTTTTTAATTCCTTTTCTTAAAAATAAAAGTTTAGGAGTAATAACATGGAATTTTGAGAAATCATAAAGGTGGTGAAGGAATACGTGCGCGCAGCGCGCATATATATGCATTCGTGCGCGCGCACGGGTGTACTCCGCCGAAAGCAGTGGGGATGTGCGACATTTTTCCCGATCAGAATTTGTTTTTCTTTTTTCTTTACTTTTCTTTTCTTTATTTATTTCTTTTTTACTTTCCGAACACTATAGTGAGGAAAGTATTGTAATCATGTCAAAAATCCGAATTCGAGATTTTGATGTTTCTATACGTTTCGAGGTCCAACGAGTCCGTTTTCACTATTTTTACGATGATGTATGTATGTGCGTGTGTATGTATGTGTGTATGTATGTGTGTATGTATGTGTGTATGTATGTGAGTGAACACGCTAGCGTCTAAACGCTTTGTTCGAATAAGCTGAAAGTTGGTACGTATATTGTAAGTCACCATAGTACGAACCCTATAGATTTTGGTGAATCTAGCACTTATAGTTTTTTTACAGGGACACAAAGAAAAATTCTTTATCATTATGGCCTATGAGACCAAATTTTTAAAAGTGCAATAGCATCTAAACGCCTTATTCAATTGAGCAAAAACTTTATACACATATTATAGGTCACAGATACTCAATCTGTATAGATTTTGGAGAATCTAGCACTTATAGTTTTTTTTTACAGGGACACAAAGAAAAATTCTTTGCCAAATTTTTAAAAGTGTGATAGTGTCTAAACGCCTTATTAATCTGAGCAAAGAATTTGTACACATGTTATAGGTCACATTTGAACCAACTGTATAGATTTTGGTGAATCTAGCACTTACAGTGTTTTTACAGGGACACAAAGAAAAATTCTTTATCATTATGGCCTATGGGACCAAATTTTTAAAAGTGTGATAGCATCTAAACGCCTTATTCAATTGAGCTGAAAACTTTTATTAATATTGTTGCGTACTTGGGGGTTCGTGAGTTGTCTGAGAATGAAAGGCCAAACGTACAAAAGTTCAGTAATTTATTCACAGAAAATTCCAGAAAAATGCAGGTCTATAAACCAAGTATCAGCTTCAATTCAAACAGTAAACACAGCTTACACAACAGCTGTCAATAACAAATCCACAGTACAAACTGTATACCAATAACACTTGAAGCAAGTCTCTCTCAAAGAGGCTCAAGAGCAATGCAAGCACTAGCGAAGCTCGCTGAGATCTGAACTGAACTGACTGCCCTTGGCGAGGAAGCGCTCCTTATATGCTGTTCCATGGAGCCCAGATTTTTCGAGAAAACTCTAGAAAGTGGTCAACCAATCAACTTACAGCTTCCATATTTGGTATATCCCATATAAGGATTTTCTCGCCAAGGTCGCCAAAAAAATCGCCAAGGTGGGAAAAAGTCGCCAAATTTGGCGCCAAATCCATTACGTGCATTACTGGGGCTTTTTAATGCGTTTTTAAGGGAAAATAAGGCTATTTCAACGCTAAAACGACTAGAAATGCACAAAATTAGCACTTTATCAACTTACTAAGCCTCTTTGAAAGAATTTATACAAAAATAAACACAATTATTTACAATTTCGTAACACTGCCCCCCTCCCAAGGACTGCACGTCCCGGGCAGTGCAACCCTTGGTAAAGAGGCGAAACTAAACAAATTTACACAATCTAAAACACAAAAACTAAGTTGCATATAACGATAAAATAGAAATACAAATCAAGTGAGAAATATTTAAAAAATTCACAAATATGTTCAAATATTTATATACAAATATTTACAAATTTCACAAATATGTACAAATATTTACATTACGCATGCGCAAATTTTACCAGTATTTACATTTTTAATTTTTAATATTACCGTTACTTGTGGTACTTGGCTAGCCTATTATAGTGCACCACCTTCGGTTTTGATGAAGGTGTTTTAGTGATCCGCACCACTACATCATTCAGCCTTTTTAAGACTGTGTATGGTCCGTCCCAGCTGCACTGTAACTTGGGAGAGAGTCCTTTGCGTCGAACAGGATTCCACAACCAGACCTTCTCTCCTTCCTGAAACTCATGTTGCGTAGCCTTTAGATCGTACCTTGTCTTCATTTTCTCCGATGCAATGTGAATTCGCTCCCGAGCAAAGTTGTGAACGTCCTCAAATCGTGCCTGGAGATCTTGGATGTACTCCTCGGGCGATGAAGGCGCATCGGGTGGACAACCAAACAGGAGATCACAAGGGAGACGAAGTTCACGTCCAAACAGCATCTGGGCTGGAGTGTAGCCGGTGGTTTCATGGACAGCACTTCGATAAGCCAGCAGGAACAATGGCAACTTCAAGTCCCAATCTTGCTGGTTCCTTGATACTAGAAGAGAGAGGTTATTCAGGATGGTACGATTGAACCTCTCGACCATGCCGTCCGACTGGGGATGTAAAGGTGTTGTCCGGGTTTTGTCTATGCCAAGAAGTTGACACAGTCCTTTGAAAACATCAGAGGTAAAGTTCCTACCTTGGTCGGTATGAAGTTGTAGGGGCGTGCCGTACCTTGACACCCATTGCTGCACTAGGACTTCCGCGACTGTGCATGCCTCTTGATTGGGAATGGGATATGCCTCAGGCCACTTGGTGAAATAGTCCATCACGACGAGGATGTATTTATTTCCACTGGAGGTCCGTGGCAAAGGACCCAAGATGTCGATTGCAATTCGTTCAAATGGTGCTCCCACGTTATACCGTTGCAGTCTTCCTCGACTTCGCTTCTGCGGGCCTTTACGTGCCGCACAAGCATCACAGGATTTACACCATTTCTCCACATCCTCCTTTGCCTTGCACCAGTAGAAGCGTTCCCGAACTTTCTGCAGAGTCTTCATTACCCCAAAATGGCCTCCGGTAGAGCTACTATGCAGTTGTTCTAAAACAGCTGGAATTTTTGATCTTGGTAATAAAATCTGCCATCTGAAGCTTTTCCCATCAGCAGATTCCCACTTTCTGTATAATACGCCGTTTCTGATATGAAGAGAGTCCCAAAGTGCCCAATAACTTTTCGTAATGGGACTAAATCTGGAAATATCCTGCCAGGTAGGTCTGTTGCTGGTCGTCTCCTTCAGCTGTAATATTGGCTTTATGTCAGGATCTTCCAACTGGGCTCTTCTAAGTTCTTCGTCACTCCATGGATCGGGATCTTGATCTGATGGTGTTGAGACAGTAACTTGGCAGGCAACCGGATTTATCGGCAGGTATTTCTGCTCGGCTCTAGAGCAGTACTTGCAGCTTTCCAAACAGGGCTTCCGTGACAAGGCATCTGCATTACCATGTAAAGTCCCTTTACGATGACGTATTTCGAAGTCATATTCCTGGAGGCGTTGTATCCACCTGGCAATCTGTCCTTCCGGGTTCTTGAACTGGAGCAACCACGTTAGAGATGCATGGTCAGTCCGTAGCAGGAATCTTCTGCCATAGAGGTAATGATGGAAATGTTCTATGGCTTTTACGATAGCGAGTAGCTCTTTCCTGGTGGTACAGTAATTTCGCTCCGGTTTAGACAGGCATTTACTCCAATAGGCAATGACATGTTCTTGACCATCAATTTCCTGCGACAGAACAGCACCGACACTCTCATGGCTGGCATCTGTATCAAGTATGAACTGTCTGTCGGGCTGTGGATATGTCAAGATAGGCGATGATGTTAAGGCCTCTTTAAGTCGCTTGAACGCTTTTTCACATTCATCTGTCCACAGGAACTTCTGTTTGGCTTCCGTCAGCTTGTGCAGTGGTCTGGCAATATTTGAGAAACCCTTGACAAACTTCCTGTAGTAAGTGCATAACCCCAGGAAACTTCGTAGTTGGTGTACATTTTCAGGGCGACTCCAGTTCTCGACTGCAGAGATCTTCTCAGGATCAGTTCTCACACCTTCGGCAGAGATGATATGGCCGAGGTAGCTCACTTCACGACGGAACAAGTTACACTTGCCTGGATTCAATTTGAGGTTAGCCATTCTGAGTTTCTCCAGCACCTTTCGGATGTTTCGTAGATGGTCTTCAAAGGTGCGCCCCACAATGATAATATCATCCAAATACACCAGACAGGCTTCATAGGAAAGTCCTTTTAGCACTGTCTCCATCAGGCGTTCGAAGGTTGCAGGTGCATTACATAATCCGAATGGCATAACTTTAAATTGCCACAGTCCTTGTCCCGTGGTGAATGCAGTCTTCTCACGATCATCAGGATGTAATTCTACTTGCCAGTAACCGCTCTTCAGATCCAACGTCGAGAACCATTTATTGCCAGCAAGTGTGTCTAAGGTGTCGTCAATTCTGGGAAGAGGGTAACTGTCTTTCTTCGTGATGTCATTCAAACGACGATAATCCACACAAAATCTTGTTGAACCATCCTTTTTTCGCACCAGTACTATGGGAGAGGCCCAAGGACTCGTTGATGGCTCGATGACATCATTGTGCTGCATTTCACTTAGAAGTTCAGTGACCTCTTCCTGTTTAGCAAATGGAAGTCTTCTTGGATGTTGTTTGATTGGAGGATGATTTCCTGTATCAATTCTGTGCTGGGTGATGTTCGTTCTCCCGACGTCTTCAGGTGTTCGAGAAAACAGGTCTTTAAATTCTTGGAGTAGCTTCTCCGCAGCACATCTCTGTTCCTTTCCCAACTCTGCATTCTTTAGTAATTCCGTTATTAATTGTTCTGAAGACTTGGATGCTGTTGATTGCGTGGGACGGTTGATGCATGTAACAGGAGTGCAGGTTGCTAACACCTCATCCTTCTTCACTGTCTGGACCTTATCGCTGATGTTTGCGACTCTCACAGGAATAGTACTCTTGGAGAGATCCACCAGAGATGAAGCTACCAGAACTCCTCTTGGGCTATTGGCTATATTCGGATATTCAATCAGTCCATAGCGGAAGAATTGCTTGGTAGGAGGGGTTCCTGAAACTATTGTCTCTGTGTGCGGGGGGATGGAAACTTCCGACTTGGCTGTTATCTGGCAAATTTGCTGAATGTCTTGATTTTCAGTATTGAACACAGCTATGTCTTCCGAACTCGAATGCAGTTCATTATTCTTGAAGTCCAATTTGAAGTTAAATTTTCTTAGGAAATCAATTCCAATGATTAGAGGATCTCTGATGTCAGCCACATATGCCATATGATGGTAACTGGCATTTCCAAAAGTGATGGTCAAGTTCATTTTTCCATATATTTTGATTTCGTCTCCGGTCACAGTCTGGAGTTTAACGCAGGGCGGCGTCCAGATGATCTTCTCTTTTAGGTCTTGAGCCAAATCCGTTCTAATGATGGTCACGTTGGCTCCTGTGTCCAGAATCATCCGGCAGGTGGCGTTGTTGACTTGGCCATAGACGTGAAGTCCATTATCGCCGCCACTCATCGATGAAACATGAAATACTGTAAATTGGGGCTCTTTAATTTTAGGCAACCTCCGCCCCGCGAGATGGCCTCCTCTTAGTTTCCCTGCAGTGATGGTGAAGCCGGGTGATTTCCTATAGTTGGTCGTACGGGGCAGTTCCTCTTCACGTGACCATCCCCTCCACAGCCCCAGCACTTTATCTTCCGATCCTTTTTTCCTATATTATTTTCCAGGCTGCGCAATCTCTTTAAGATCTCTGCGAAACTTCTCTTCATTTCATTCTCATCAGCAGGCGTATCATTTAATGAGACTGCTCTTATGGTATGGCGGTCTTTACGGGAGGCTTGTTGGGCTGCCTCTATCCTAAGTGCATAGCCTAAAGCTGATTCTACGTCTCTGATGTTGGAGAGTCTCAGCGCTTTTTGAATTTCTGGATCCCGAACAGCATCGATAAAGTACTGAAGAGCTAAGTCGTTTCGAGTGTCAGCTTGACAGTCTGAGAATGCTAGGTGTGACAATCTCTGAATGTCCGCTGCCAGCTCTTGCAAACTTTCGCCCGTTTTCTGGTAACGGGACTTTAGCTGGAGGCGACTATAGTCCTTAGAACACTTCTCTCCGAACCGTAGCTCCAGTGCTCTAGTCAAGGCCTCGAAGTCGTTCCTTTCTTCTTTAGAAACATTTCTCAGGATCTCGGCTGCATCTCCCCGTAATGCTGCTGCTAAGTGGACCGACTTGGCGGTAGAGTCCCAGCCGTTAGCTTCAGCTACGATGGAAAACTGCGTCTTATATACATGCCAGGAGGAACTGCCGTCGTAGGTAGATAGCTTAATAAATTCATGATTCTGGTTTCTTCTCTCTTTCCTTTCAGTTTCCTGGGGCTTGGATTCTAACTTTTCTTCGAGTTTCCGAATCTTGCTCTGCAAATCATTCCCTATTACCTCTCCGCTCCACTCTTCTCTCATTTTTCTCTCAAGATCTTCCTCCATTCTCTTAAACTTGCTTTCTATCTCTGAAACCTTTCCTTTCAGCTCTTGATCAAAGTTTTCTTTAAATTTCTCCTCAAAATTCTCTTCTATCTTCATAAATCTCTCTTCAAAATTCTTTTCCACTTTCAAAACTTTCTCTTCAAAATTTTCTTCTATCTTTATAACTTTCTCTTCTATTCCATCCATTCTGTTTTCCATATCCGATAATTTACTTTCAATCACTTCCTTTACTGTCGAAAGTTCTCTCTTCATCTCGTCTTGATTAGATTTAATTTCTTCGGTCAAACTGTCTTTCAACTCTCTTTGCGATGTTTCCATTTTCTCTTGTGCTACCTTCATTTCTTCAGTCAAACCGTCTTTCAATTCTCTTTGCGATGTTTCCATTTTCTCTTGTGCTACTTTCATTTCTTCAGTCAAACCGTCTTTCAACTCTCTTTGCGATGTTTCCATTTTCTCTTTCAATCCGGTTTCCATCTTTTCCTGACCGGCTTTCATTTCATTCATCTGGGTAGCTAAGGTTTCTAGAAGTTTTTTCATCTCTTGCTCCATAGCCCTCGTTATCACCATTCACAGACAATCCCGCTTCTGACACCAGAAATGTTGCGTACTTGGGGGTTCGTGAGTTGTCTGAGAATGAAAGGCCAAACGTACAAAAGTTCAGTAATTTATTCACAGAAAATTCCAGAAAAATGCAGGTCTATAAACCAAGTATCAGCTTCAATTCAAACAGTAAACACAGCTTACACAACAGCTGTCAATAACAAATCCACAGTACAAACTGTATACCAATAACACTTGAAGCAAGTCTCTCTCAAAGAGGCTCAAGAGCAATGCAAGCACTAGCGAAGCTCGCTGAGATCTGAACTGAACTGACTGCCCTTGGCGAGGAAGCGCTCCTTATATGCTGTTCCATGGAGCCCAGATTTTTCGAGAAAACTCTAGAAAGTGGTCAACCAATCAACTTACAGCTTCCATATTTGGTATATCCCATATAAGGATTTTCTCGCCAAGGTCGCCAAAAAAATCGCCAAGGTGGGAAAAAGTCGCCAAATTTGGCGCCAAATCCATTACGTGCATTACTGGGGCTTTTTAATGCGTTTTTAAGGGAAAATAAGGCTATTTCAACGCTAAAACGACTAGAAATGCACAAAATTAGCACTTTATCAACTTACTAAGCCTCTTTGAAAGAATTTATACAAAAATAAACACAATTATTTACAATTTCGTAACAATATTATAAATCACTGTTGCACTAACTATAAGCATTTTGGTGAATTGTGGCTACCACGAGACTTTCTTCTATATTTTCCTATACAAATTCACTCAGTAACAATAATTAAAAAAAAAAAAAAAAAAAAAGAAGTGGGACTTTGACAAAATTGTGGGTAAAATGTGAAAATTTGTTTAAGTTTGTCAGACTTTATAGATTTTTACAGGGACACAACGAAAAATTCTTTACCATTATGATCTAAGGGCTCAAAGTTCAGTAGCGTTAAATAAAACCTCGTGTGATATATGCAGAAAAATACTCAAACACTCTGTTATGGTTTTCTCTCTTTTGTTTGTTTAGCAACTCCTCTTTCTTTATTTTATCTACAAAACTGTTAGTTACTCAATGTTCGGAAAGTCGAGTGGAGTCACTCCAGATTTTTTATTTTATCACCTAAGTATAGATGAAAATAATAATAATAATAATAATAATAATTGAACCTGCTTATAAATATTAAATACCGTTTGTTTTTCTACAATAAATATAATGTACACTATTTAAATTAAAATATTTTTCAAATGAAATTAAATAATCGTCTGCACAACAGAATAATTTTAGATGTTTTATTTGAGAAATGGCATCAAGAATAAAATGTTTTTGTTTTCGAAAGAAACAAAGTTACTCGTACGATGAAATTCTATGTATCTGGTAAATATAACTAATTATAGATTATTAACTCTTAATTATCATTAATTATTATTATTTTTAATTAGATTTAAGATTATTTTATATTGATATTCATTTAAATGCGCCAATGCGTAGTTTGTAATATTTTTATAATATATTGAATTTAGCATTAATATGATTTCGTAAATGTTCGTGTTGTTCTAGTTAATAGTGTACATATATGTATTTACACTAAAAGTTATTTTGTTGATATTACGTTAAAAATTACGTATTTACTTCATTACGTATACCGAAATTCATCTTATTTTTCAAAAGCAGTACAAATACTTAGCTGTGTATATATAGATATATATTGTGAAGAAAAATAGCTTTATTGGATATGCAGCTTGATTATATTTGCTACGAAAATTCCTTTTTTCCCTTCCTTAATTAAGAATGAATTATTTAAATGATAACTGATTTAATAATAATAATACTTTCCCGATTTTAATTCCCATATTTTGGTATAATTACGAATTAGTTATCGTGCACATGTACTAGATTAAGTTATTTTGCTGTCAAAGTGACAAAATTTTAATTTTAAATTTCAAATTCTCTCGTCTTTCGCGTGTTTTGTATTTGGCGATCAACAACGCAGTACGATAATATATGTATGTTTTAGTAGTATGTTTTAGCCAGATGTATGTTTTAGTAATACGTATTGTACGAAATATTGAGTTACACTACTAATTGCTCGTTTAATATGCGTTGTTAAAATAACCATGATTTTTGAAAGGAATCAAACATATTCGCGAGGTATTTTGGCGATTTTTTTTTCCATCAAGGACGACAGATATCAAATACATTCCGCTGAAAAATATTAGTATCTGATATCAGATACTTTATTTAGAGATTTGAAAACAAATTTCACTTCAAATTATGATAGAATATTTCAGAGATTATAGCCATTTCTTGTCTCCATATTGTTTCGTGTTAGTCTGTCTTATTAATTAAAAAAAAAATTGTTTTCAAAATATCAGAAAAAAAATATAAATAAAAATTGCGCTCTTAAAAATCAAAAATATTCTTACCATCCCTAAACTTCCTTCTAGTTTTGTAATGCTGTCCTTAATCTCTCTACTCATTTTTACATATTGTGTTTCCTTTTTCCATAAGCTCTAAAATTCCTTTTTTAATGTTTTTTTCTTCTTTTATGTTCCCCTCCCCACCTTCCATTGCCGTGAAATTGAATTCGGGACTTTCACTCCGTTAGTTTCCTTCCTTAGGTACCGAAAGATGCGTGACTCAGTCACAGGTACCTCCAACCCACACTATCCGAAGAGATAAAATATTTATCATTTTCCTTTTAATTAGTATGTTATTCCGATATTTATTCTGCAAATAACACCCTTTGAAACGAAATATTTATGTTTACCTTCAAAAATGGAAGTCTGCGGTTTCGTTTCTAGAGTTTTGAAATTTAAAATCAAAATTTTATCAATTTTGTAGCAAAAATAACTCATACTGCATCATATAAAAACAATAACATTTTTTATAAGGCAATAAGTGATTCAAGGTTTTTAAAATGTACTTGAATACAGCTACAAGCAAAGCTGGCGAAGCCTGGTCATCTATAATAATAAATGGAAAGGTTTGTCTTTCTGTCTGTCTGTCTGTCTGTCTGTTCTTTTATACGTTCAGCCCCTATTGAACGCAGAAGTACAAGAATTGACATACGGATGCTCTGGAGT
>CAWVNO010001461.1:0-63000 GCA_963930645.1 Salticus scenicus
AATTTTTTAGATTTATATCAAAAAACAGTATAATACTATGCCACTGTGCATTACAGCAGTAATTCAATGTAAAGGAGGAATAAACCCAATGCAGAATACATATTTTTATTAAAAATTGCTTAGATCTAACAAATAAATAGTTTTATTTCATATATTAAAATATAACTGTTTATTTCATGTAATAAATCATAATAGAATACAAAGTGTATGGTTATTGCATTATGTTTAAGAAGAAAGTTTTATGTAGATTTTTATAAAGTACTTCGTAGAGTGTAATAAAGCGAATTATTAAATCGAAAATGTACATAGGTATAATTTCATCCTTTTGGTATTATGCAAACATGACAGTTTTATTTGTTTCAACCATTAATTTTAAAGTTATTACAAATAAAAAGGTATAAGTCCTTTTTTTCTGCAGTGCAGCTTTTTTTTTTTTTTTTTTTTTTCTCTCTTTTTGTCGCTTAGTGTATGTATAGGCTTTCATTATTTTTTACTTTCTTTAACCCATATATATGATAGAGAAAGTATTGTTTTGTAGTCAAATGTTTAAAATTGAGTTTTCGTTATATTTACATATTTTGCAGTACCCTGATTCAGAAAATCAGGTTTACAGCAGTTGTTTTGCGTATGTGTCTTTTATCAGTATATCTTGAATTCAAATAGTAGCAGGAAGTCCAAATTTGGTTTTCTAAATCTACCAAATACAGTTAAAAATCCTTTGTATGAAATGTCAATGGAGTATCAGAATTCAAAACTATGCAAAATATAAAAAATTGAACACCTTCTGGGTTTTATGTAGTTTTCTCCAAAAATCCCACGTGCAATTTGAGCGGCTTATATCAGTTTAAAAGTAAGCAATAAAAGCACTTTACAATATTTTTGGAATGATGTATTATAAGTAATTTAATAATAATAAAAATTGGAGATATTGAAATTTTAAAATATTAAAGGACTATCTGGCAACAGATTTGCTACATCTACTTTTCAATTCCAATTCAAATAAGTTTTAAAATTATATATTACTTTTGAAAATATGTTAAACAGAAGCTGAGATACAAAAGTAATATAAACATTGTTATAAAAAGATTTGTATCTGATTTTTCTGTGGTTTTCTCGGAAAATTGCATAATTACAGTATGAATACCGTTAAAAATTCTTAGTGTACACCGTGTCCCAAAAGTTTAGACAGTCAATAAAATTTACATTAACATAAAAAGTAATAATTGTTGATAAATAAAAACAGTTTTGCTGATATACACATATAAATTATGACCAAATGTTTGAAATTATAAAATGTACATTAAATTATATAAAAATGTGCTGTCCCAAAAGTATAGACACCTGTAAGTGTTTTTGGTTTTACATTTATAAAAGTAACTAAAAACTTACTTTTAATACTGAACTGTATTGCCACAACACTTTATAACATCAAATAGACATTGTTCCATAGGATTAATTAAGCATTGCATTACAGAAGGAGCTATTTCATACCACGCTTTGTC
The DNA here is from genome assembly GCA_963930645.1 of Salticus scenicus. NCBI lineage: Eukaryota > Metazoa > Arthropoda > Arachnida > Araneae > Salticidae > Salticus > Salticus scenicus. The sequence continues at coordinate 1,503 of CAWVNO010001461.1, forward strand.
AATTGCAGTTTTTAAGTCATTTATACATGTATATTGCTTTCCATTATTATATATTTTTACGAGAAAAAATCCCCCATGTGTTCTCCATGGGATTCAAATCAAGACTAAGTGCTGGCCAGTCTAATAGTGTGATATTGTTTTGCATAAACCATGTTTTTGTTGATCTGGAGGTATGGATGGATACCCATCTTGTTGAAAAACACAGTCCGGTCCTGCTAACAAATCCATAATTGGCAGTAAATCGGTACGTAAAATATCCTGATAATCCTCTGATTTCATTTTTCTGTCCACAAATCCTAGAAATGTTTTCCTGTTGAAACAAAACCCTCCCCAGGTCATTACGGATACTTCGCCTTGTTGCTTGCTGAAACAGCTCTTCGGTTCTTTTTTTAGGTCATACCAGTAAAATCTATAACCGTCAGGGCCGTCCAAATTACATTTCTTTTCGACACTGAAAATGACAGAAATGCACTTTTCACTGTATGACTATGCTTTCGAGCCCACTTTAGACGTGCATCTTTATGTCTCTGCTTTAAGCAAGGTTTTGCTTTCATTCTCCTGTAAACAATGTGTTTTGAAGCTTTAATTCTTCTGTGTACAGTACTTTTTGAAATTCTGGAAGTTGATGCAATTGCACGCACAGATAAATTATCAACTGATGCATCTTTAAATAACATTCTATCATCACGTAACGTTGTTTTCTTTGGTCTTCCGACTCGCTTTCGAGTATTCTGTGTTCCACCTGATCTCAAAACTCTATAAATACTGCTCAAGGATCTCTTTATTCTTCTCAATATTTGTACAGGATTTTGTCCTTGCGCTTTTAACTGTAAAATCTTAATAATTTCATCTTTAGAAAATTCTTTAGAACATTGCATTTTTATCAGAATACACAGGAAACGTCTTTTCCAAATCACAAACAAAACAATACATTGAACTCATCAAATTATTATGCTAAAAATATAGTTGATGATATTTCAATTAAAGGGAAAATTAGTCTGCATATATAGAATCAGACGACAATAAAAATATTTTATTCTGTGAACAAAAATGTAAAAGAAAACATGTAATGCTGTATTGTGTCTATACTTTTGGGACAGCACATTTTTATATAATTTAATGTACATTTTATAATTTCAAACCTTTAATCATAATTTATTAGTGCATATCAGCAAAACTATTTTTATTTATTACCTATCTCACGATTTTTAATTGTACCTTAATACTTTTTATGTTAATGCAAATTTTATTGATTTTCTAAACTTGTGGGACACGGTGTAAAATGTGAACTAAATATCAGAATTCGAAAGTCTGTAAACTTAAAAAGAATAAAGATATTTTGGGTTTTCTGTGGTTTTCCCCAAAACACCAGTACAAAATTTGAATGGTTGAAAAATGGCACTGTAATTCTCTTTGTTTATGAAAAAGCTACATATGAAAATATAATGTGTATGACTAAACTATTTTTTAATATTTTTATATATTAAGTGAAAAATTGTTTGTTTATAAATCATGTTAAAATTATTATTATTTTTTTTTTTTTTCCATAGTGTAGACAAAAAAAAAAAAAAAAAAAAATGTAAAAATTCATTTTAAAATTTACAAAATCATCAGTGATTATATCTTAAAATCTAATGCGCACATTTACACCATTTTTTATACTGTGTGTATATTTCTTGTTATAAATCATGTTAAAAAAAAAAAAAAAAAATCCTTTTAAAAGGAATTCTTTTCTCCAAGTAACTTTCTCACATTTTACATCAAAACTGAAAAGTTTTTTTTTTCTATTCCAAATGAAAGGTTGTCTGCAGACATTCATCTGTATGTCTAGAATGATAAAAGAAATAATAAAGTGTTTCCACCTAAATTTCATACTTTAGTTAATTTTAAAAAATCTAAATGTTGTATCAATAAGCAATTTGTACCACTGGATTCAGAAAAATCGCCCCTTTCATTTGGTACTGAATTTGTAATGATTGGATTCATATTCCCAATTTATTTAGTTACTTAATGATCCTTAAACGCATCTTAAGCTCAAAATTGACTTGTTTATTAATGAACATAGGTTGATGTTTTAATTAATATCTCCACAAAAAATTTTTTGTACTTCTACGTTCAGTGGGGGCTGAACGTATTAGATGCTTAGACAGACAGACAGACATCTTCTTTTATTATTATAGATTAATATCTCTCAAAAGTTTTACATAGGTTTAATTAGAAAATTATGAGAAAAAAATCATAAAATAGTAAACACATATGAAATTATTAAAATACAAAATACAGGATATAAAGTACCTATAAAAACAGGAATGATTTAAAAAATAAATAAATAAATAAATAAAAGTAATGAACAAAAAAAACTTACTACAGTAATTAAAAATAACTGTCCTTCACTCAGCAGAGAACTGGGTTCTTTTTTTCTGTCACTCTTCTTTCATGAAAAGTAGGAGAGTATTCAAGAAAAGAGACCTTACTGCATTGCTCTTAAATACACACAATGCAGAAAGCCCATTCACTTAAAGAATCTTGTCTTTTTTCAAAAACATCTTTAAAATATCTTCTTAATTTAACTTCAGGACAATTTTCCTAAAGCTAACAAAAAAAATTAATTTCTCATAAAATAGTTTAAGATTAACAAAAAAAAAAAAAAAAAAAAAGAAAGAAAAGAAAAAGAAAAGAAAAGAAAAAGAAAGAAACATCATGTGGTTTGCATAGACTATAAAACACTTTTCAACAGTAGGGAATTACTAGTTAGGTCATAAATGAATCATTAATGTTAATTGTACCTTTTTCTATAGATACTAAAATGTGCTGAAAAGAAATACCTCTTTTAGGCCATAATGTATCTCATACATTTTGTGAGTCATCAGTCCAGTTATGTTCATACCTGCCAACTCTGAGAAGGAGCTTACAGAAACATCATCTCACAAATACAGCAGAATCTGTAGTTGTCACTTAGTTTGAGCCACGTAAAAAATGGCACACTTCGTACTACTCCGATTCAAAAAATTAGAATAATGAAAAGAAATATGGTCAAGGGAAATGAAAATCGAATTTATCAAATAAATAATCAACAATATCAAATATAAAGTACTATAATATGAATCTGCATATTTTGCAGATTATAAAAATGTAAACACATTACAATGAAATAGAAAATATATTTAAATCAGCTAACAACAAAAAATTCAAAATATTAGAATACTTTCTAACATGGTTCAAAAAATTAGAATAATGAAAATATATTGAACATAATTTAAACTCTAAGTATTTTTACTTGCTAATCAGTACTTTGTTGCATCACCCTTAGCTTTAATGACAGCTCTTAAACGTTTTGGCATGTTTTTAACTAAAGGTTCACAATCTTTTTTATCCAAATTCGCCCATATGCTCTTTATACTAGAAATAAGTTCTTTTTTGTCTCTAGGCGCAACTTCTTGAAGTCGTTTCTTCATAATTCCCCACAAATTCTCGATAGGATTTAGATCGGGTGAGTTTGCAGGCCAAGGGAGTACAGGTATGTCCTTCTCTTTGAGCCATTTAGTTGTTGATTTGGAAGTGTGGGGAGAAGCTGAATCTTGCTGAAACAAGAAATCGTCATCACATAAATCCTCAGCTGAAGGAATCATGAAATGTTCAAGAATTTCTTGATAGACTTCTGAATTGACTGTTGTGGAAACAATACACAACCTGCCTGGGCCTTCAGCAGTCATGCAGCCCCATACCATAACAGAGGTCGCAAATTTAAACGAACGTTTTAAACATTCTTTCTTATAAGCTCCATGTTTGAGTCTCCAGACACGTATACCTTGATTTCCGTGAGACACACAAAACACACTTTCATCGCTGAAAAGTATCTTTTTCCAATCGTCGTGATCCCAAAATAGCCTTTGTTTACACCATTTAACTCTAGCAGCCCTTTGCTTACTAGGAAAAACACAACTTTTTATAGCAAAAGAAGTGAAATGCTCTCAAGCAAGTGTGAGTAGAGTTTTGAGAGAATATTCTAATAATAAGTGTTTTCAAAATAAACACTTTAAAAGTGGTCGAAAGCCAGTAACTTCAAGAAGAGATGAAAGGCAATTGAAAAAGATTGTGAAGAAACATCGTTTTCGGAGTGTGAGATATGTGCATAGAAAATGGAAAGAAATGGGTATAAATGTCTCCAAATCTACAACACTACGACGACTTCGCAAATTAGGTTTTAGATCACGTGTGCCTAAGATAAAGCCATTCTTATCATCTAAGCAAAGGGCTGCTAGAGTTAAATGGTGTAAACAAAGGCTATTTTGGGATCACGACGATTGGAAAAAGATACTTTTCAGCGATGAAAGTGTGTTTTGTGTGTCTCACGGAAATCAAGGTATACGTGTCTGGAGACTCAAACATGAAGCTTATAAGAAAGAATGTTTAAAACGTTCGTTTAAATTTGCGACCTCTGTTATGGTATGGGGCTGCATGACTGCTGAAGGCCCAGGCAGGTTGTGTATTGTTTCCACAACAGTCAATTCAGAAGTCTATCAAGAAATTCTTGAACATTTCATGATTCCTTCAGCTGAGGATTTATGTGATGACGATTTCTTGTTTCAGCAAGATTCAGCTTCTCCCCACACTTCCAAATCAACAACTAAATGGCTCAAAGAGAAGGACATACCTGTACTCCCTTGGCCTGCAAACTCACCCGATCTAAATCCTATCGAGAATTTGTGGGGAATTATGAAGAAACGACTTCAAGAAGTTGCGCCTAGAGACAAAAAAGAACTTATTTCTAGTATAAAGAGCATATGGGCGAATTTGGATAAAAAAGATTGTGAACCTTTAGTTAAAAACATGCCAAAACGTTTAAGAGCTGTCATTAAAGCTAAGGGTGATGCAACAAAGTACTGATTAGCAAGTAAAAATACTTAGAGTTTAAATTATGTTCAATATATTTTCATTATTCTAATTTTTTGAACCATGTTAGAAAGTATTCTAATATTTTGAATTTTTTGTTGTTAGCTGATTTAAATATATTTTCTATTTCATTGTAATGTGTTTACATTTTTATAATCTGCAAAATATGCAGATTCATATTATAGTACTTTATATTTGATATTGTTGATTATTTATTTGATAAATTCGATTTTCATTTCCCTTGACCATATTTCTTTTCATTATTCTAATTTTTTGAATCGGAGTAGTACAACACAATCATCATAATTACAACATAGAAACCCAATATCAGGGTTTGCGCTAGAGCACGGGATCACACAATATTAAAAATAATCCCACTTAAAATTTTTCATATGCGCACTTTTCCCGCCCTTATTTTACTGCTGTTTATTGACAAATTAGTACTGAATTTCTTGCTCTTGCCTAATCCGCAATTTTTATTTTTTTTTTTCAATCTAATTCACGGAACTTTGAAATTTTTTTTTTCTATTTTAAAAAAGGAACAATCGGCGATTAAATGTTCTACAAAAGCTTTCGATTCCCACTCTATCTCCATCCACTACATAAATGTCAATATCCATTTCACACTTGCTTTATGAGATTTCAGAACCTGCAAAGAAATAGAATTATTAAACATTTCTTGCCCACCACCCCCTTTATTTGTGTCCATTTAGCGATCAGCAATCAAATGTTCTGTAGAAGTCTTGTTTCCCAATCTTTACCTACCTGCAACATAAATTATATTTATCATATTCATTTTAAACTTGCTTTATTAGATTCTAGAAGTAGAATTGAAAGAGTTTAATATTTCTTATTATGTAATTACTTTTTTATTCCCCTCCCCATCCCCATCTCCGGATAGTGATCAATGATCAATTCTAGAAACAATAAAGCAATAGAAGTGCTCAATATTTCTGACATATGTAATTATTTTTAGACCTTTATTGCTGAATTTATAAATCTATTTATTTTTTCTTAATTAAATTAAATCTTTATGTGTCAATATCTATACCAAATTTGTAAACATGGGGAAAATGAAGAACAGATTTTTCAGGTAGAGAAATTTTTCCCAAATCAATTTAAGAAAATTAATAATCAGTTTTTTGCACATTTGAAACTAATAATTAGCTACTGCTAGCTACTTTTATATGAATGACTAGTAGGCTTTGTCCGCTTCGCTGGTCAATATATTGAAATGAATCCTCAAAACACCATACCATTAATAATAATAAAAAAAATTGTTTAAAAAAAAAAAAAAAAAATCATTGAAATTAGTCAAAATATAATAAGTTTAAGTTCTTGCTATTTTCTGTAGCGGTATTCCCGCACGTCACAGTCAATTCTGGAGTTCCAATGCAGTCTCTTACCTGCTTTTTACTCTCTACTTTTATTTGTTTACACTTTTTTTTTTGACTACTTGGCTTAAGATGGCTGTCACAAAAAAAAAAAGTTCCTTGGCGAAAAATGTCCTACCTACTTCAGCATCAAAAGTTTTAAAAATACCCAGGATTATCAATAAATAAAGATCTTTAATATAGATCTGAATTAGCATCCATTTTATTATTATTTAATTTTGATAATGTCGTCATTTTGTCAAGTGTCTGAGCAAATTTAATATTTTTTTATTATTATTCACGTGAAATTATATTTTATTATATGTCGAAAAATAAATTAACTCGTAAACTTCTTTGGCAACAATTAAAAATTAAAATAAATAAAATCACTTTTTGCACACGTGGAATCGCATTTTGCTTGGACTGAACCTTGTGGACTGAATTTCCAAAATTCCAGAAATTGATTTTTAGGTATTTGTGTTGGCTATGTTTTAAAACAAAAAAATTACGGATATCTGTTTCTTGTTTGAGATATGAAGGATTTTGTCAAAACACGTTTTGCCCTCCCCTCCCCCCCCCCTTCGGGGGCGAATTTTATAAAATTGCTTCTTAGTGGATGTATACATAACAGAAGAAACATTGATACAAAATTTCATGCTTCTAGGTTCAGGGGTTTGGGCTGTGCGATGATGAATCACCCACTCACTCAGGACAAACGATTTTATATATAGAGATTAATGTACATGCATAAGAATCATATTCTATATTTGTTTGAAAAATTTGTTTTTCTCTTGGTGTGAAATTTTAATAAGGTTTTATGTGGATATAAAAGTTATTGCAGGTATATTGAAGAATTCTTTTACAATAATGAAAAAATCCTAATAATGCTTAATGGATAAAATCTATATATATAAATGTTTATGTCATTAATTTATTGAAAGTGACATTATCAATATTCAATGAATCATCCAATCAATCATGTTAGCGAAAAACTTTCAGCTGATTTCTAATTTCAGCAATTACATGTCTGTAATTTGCATATTTCTTAAAATATTTTTTTTTCTGTGAAATGTATTTACTGACTTAAATTTTGAAAATTCTACCTATTTTTTTGTTAGAGTGGAGAATCCCACTCATTTTTCCCCCTTAGTGTGAACCCTGAATATAATATTTGGAATTAAAATATTTTTGAATCACTCTGTAATATGGAAATAATAAAAATACACTGGAAGTAACCCAAATTATTAGAAGAGATATGAAATGAAAAATCAATTCAGAATTCAATTAAATCAACATTTAAAATTTTACATTTATTTATAATAAAAGATAAAAGCACAAATTAAAACAATTAAAAACATGACAAAAGCCTTTACATTAGAAATAAACAAAATCATGATAAAATACAATTTTTAATAAAAATTACAATCAAAAGTTTCAAAATTATAAAAATCACAAATAAAACACTGAAATCAGAAAACATATCATTGTATAATATAAATGCACAAAATTCTGCATAGCAGCAATCTATCTGTAATAAAAGAAAAGGTTTGTCTGTCTGTCTGTTCATCTATTACATTCAGCCCCCTAATGAACATAGAAGTACAAACATTGACATATGAGTGCTCAAAAGCATTCCGGAGGGGATAGTCAAAAGAATAATTTAAAAATTTTAATTAGTTGCAGAAATATTAATTAAAACATTAACTATTTCAATTAATAAACAAGTCAATTCTGAGTTTAAAAAGCGTTTAAGAAGAGTTAAATAGCTAAATAAATTAGAAATATTGGTTCAATTTTTTTGAAAGTTGGTACCAAATGAAAGGGGTGATTCTTCTGAATCCAGATGCATGAACATTTTAGTGATATGACAATTAGAATAATTTTAATTAACTAAACTATGAAATTTTAGTGGCAGCACTTTGTTATTTCTTTTATCATTCTAGACAACTGACATGGATGTCTGCAGATGATCTACCATTCGGAATAATTGTTTTTTAATTTCCAATGGACCATGTGACAAGCTATTGGAATTAGAAATAGCGATTTTTGAATTTTTCCAAATTCAAACCAATTTAAGTGGAAACTGATAACTGCCCATGAGGACTGCTCATCTATCCCCAGTTCAAAAATCTTAGATAGAACTTTCAAAATAAGAATTTTAGAAAAATAATATTTATTTAAATTCATTTTTCTTTTATCAATTTATATACAATCCATTATAATTCAATTTTAAAGAATTTTTTTTTTTTTTCCCTTCTATTTTTCTTTTCTGAACTAGGGAGATCAAAAGCACTCAAATTCTTTTTTTTCTACAAATATCATGAGAATACGTGATAGTATGATCTTTACAGTTTGTGTTCTAATTACAAATATTGTAGAAGTGTTAAGACTTTTAGCTTTCAAATTTAGCCTTAAAAAAAAAAAAAAAAAAAAAGGAAACCTAGAAATTTATTATTTTTTTATATTTTGCAGAATTCTTATTCTGTTGGATAACGTGAGAGATGATGCAAAATGTTATATTTCTTTTTTATTTTGAGGACTTTTCAATTCATACACGCTGCTCAATTTCGTATGGGAGTTACGGAGAAAACTATCAAAAACCCAGAATATCTTTATTCTTTTACATTTTGCAGACTTTGGAATTATGATAGTCAGTTCATATTTTGTACTAAGAATTTTATAACAATGTTATATTACTTTTGTATCTTGGCTTCTATTTAACATAATTTCATAAGCAATATATCTTTTTATAACTTATTTAAATTAGAATTGAAGAGTAGATGTCACAAATCTGTCACCAGATAGATTAATATTTTAGAATTTTAATATTTCAAATTCTAATTATGATGAAATTACTTATAATACATCATTCCAAGAATATTTTAAATTGCTTTTATTGCAGACTTTTAAACTGATATAAGCCATTCAAATTCCACACAAGAGTTTCAGCGAAAACTACAGAAAACCCAGAATGTCATTATTCTTTTATATTTTGCAGAGTTTTGGATTCCAGTACTCTGTTCACATTTTGTACTAGAGATTTTTAATGGTATTTAGTCCAAAACACAAATCTTTTTATAACAGTGTTTATGTTAGTTTTGTATCTCAGGTTCTAATTAACGTAATTTCATAAGTAAATATATCATTATTTTAACACTTATTTGAATTGGAATTTAACAGTGGATGTCACTCTCTGTCACGAGATGGAACTTTATTATTTTAAAATTTTAATATCTCCAATTCTAATTATGATTAAATTACTTATAGGGGGTAGATTAAGTGGTTTGCGGAAATTTCACTCCCAGCATTTCCCCCTGGGAAACTTTGCACCCCAGAATTTTCACCCCCAGAATTCTCGCCCCCGAGCAGTGGATTTCAGAAATTTTGCCCCCCAGCGTCTCGCCCACGAGTTGTGTAAAATATATAGATAGGTAATGAGAAATAAAAATATAAATATGCATGTAGTAATTCTCGATATATATCTATGTAAATTCACACTATTTTCCCTTTTAATTTCAATAAAAACAATTAAAATAAGGTTTTCGAATGCAAAAATTGTTCGATGAATTTTTTATCACTGTTAATTAAAAGAAGGTTTAAGTGTACAGTAATATTATTAATTTATCAAATTTTATTTTATTTTGTTTTATTTATTAATCAATTTTATTATTCTTAATAAATAAAGAAATAAGATTACAGCACCAAGAAATTTTTACTTCCATTACCCTACTACTGTAGGTAATGGAAGTATTGTATTCAGTCCGAAAATTCGATATGGAGTTTTTACTTGATTTACACGTTTTAAGGTCTCCTGAGTCCAGAAAAGTAGTTTCTGACAGTTAATAAGTGTGTGTGTGTGCATGTATGTATGTGCAAAATCTTCTGGGTTTCATATCTCCGAAACAAACAAATAGAACAACGGAACTTCAGAAGTGAGACAGGTTTGGTGTACAGATGGATTTTCAAGTTTTGGTGAAAATTTAAAAACTGAAGTGGGACAGCGGAAAACGGAAGTGGGTATCTCAAAAATGGCTCAATCAATTTTCTTCAAAGTTGCTATATAAACACTTTATTAGATGACCTTTTGAATAATATAGTTGGTTAATTCAGAAAAATTGATAGGTGTCTTTTAAAAAAACCCTCAATTCCAGGCGTCGAAAGTGCATTCCTTTAAAAACGGATGCACAGATATTTTTCAAACTCGTTATGTTAACTCCTTTTTACAAATATCCTTTTATATGTAATTATTTTTTTCCAGTCAATAATTGAATATGCCAAGTTTTGATAAAAGTTTGTATCTCAAAAACGGCTCTAACAATTTTTTTGAAAATTGTTACATAAATCCATTTTAGATATCCTTTCCCATATATTACGTGGTTATTAGAGGAAAATTAACAGTCATCCTATTTAGGTTTTAGGTAGGTCAGTTTTATAACTCAGAAATTGGAGTTTCAAAAAATGACTCTACCATTTTTACCTCCTTATACTTTGTATAAGGAAGTATAGTAATCCCGATGTGCAAAATTGATTTTGTATTTCGCATAGCTCAAAAATGAGTAATTGTAGAATGATGCAAATTTATATGTGCAACTGCTATAATGCCTAGTTGTACACATGCAACTTTGGTTTAAATACGAGTTCCCGTTTCAGAGATATCAATGATTTTACACGAATTTTCATGACATCTGTATGTGAATATGTGTGTGTGTGTGTATCTTGCATAACTCAAAAACAGTTGGAATAGAACATTGAAAATTGGTATATAGGTTTGTTATAACATCTAGTTGTGCACCTCCATTTTTTGACTGTCTATGATTTTCCATTTTGGAGATATTTAGAAAAATTATGTTCATATTGACTAAAAATATAAAGATTTTGGCCATTATATATGACTTACAAGCATAGGGATTAAAAAAAAAAAAAAAGCTAATGATAGAGCCAGTAATAATATTGTTATGAAAGTTGAAGACATTTTTGTGCTTAGAAAGTTATGCTTAAAGACATAAGCAAATTCTTGTCAATGAAAGCATTTTTTATAATGAATACTCAGATCATAGTTAGAGCCTGTAATATATTTCGCATAATTCATAAACGGTTGAACGTAGAACGCTGCAAATTGGTATATAAGCTTATTGTAACATCTAGTTGTGCACCTCCTTTTTTGGACTTTCCATGATTTTTGTTTTGGAGATATTTAGGAAAATTATATTCATAATGAACAAAATTACAAAAATTTTGGCCGTTATATAAGACACCATCATAGAGATTAAAAAAAAAAAAAAAAAAAAGCAAATGGTAGAGCCAGTAATGATATTGTTATGAAAGTTGAAGGCCTATTTGCCTGTAGAAAGTTATGTTTAAAGACATAAGCGGGTTCTTGTCAATGAATGCAATCTTTTAAAGAATATTCAGCCTGTATATAGAGCCTGTTATAATCTTGCATAGCTCGAAAGAGGTTGGACGTAGAATGTTGCAAATTGGTATATGTGTTTATTTTAACATCTAGTTGTGCACCTCCCTTTTCGACTTAATATAACTTTCCGTTTTAGAGATACAGTGGGGTCTCTCTAATCCGCCAAACTTGGGACCGAAGCCTTGGCAGATTAGAGGGTCCTTTTTTTTTTGTTATTGAACATTTTTTCACTTTCAAACAGACTATAAATTAACACTAATTTAGTAAAAGAATTATAATTTTAGTAAAAATACAATACTATAATAAAGAAATACAAATAGGAATATTTCAAAAAGCACACATAAATGCAATTTAGGAGTAAACTACTTTTTGAACATGGATGTAATTGTTGCTTGTTTGAGTTTTGGTTTGTTATCAATTATCTTTTGTGTATTCTGTTTATTGTCATTATTTCTTGCTCAGTTATATAGCTTTGCTGCTGAAGAAAAGTTAAGTATTTATATCCTAATTCTAAACCCTGCTGATAGTTAATTTTATTTTCATCAGTATCAGATTCACTGTCTTCTGAATCAGAATCATTTGTGTCTAGAACACTTGAAATTATTTCAGCATCAGTTATTGTTTGAAAAGTGGGAGCCTCATCGTCACATTCCAACCACTCTGATACAGCTTCCTCTTCCAAACATAAGGGTACATTACTCGTTGTGGACTTGGCATAATTATATAACTTAGCAGCATTTTCTTTTGTGGGGTTAATGTGAAAGCCATCAAACTCATCATTTTGGCTGTTTTCACTTTCAATAAATAATGATGCTGGCCAGAGATTGTGCCAGGCATTAATAAGTGTATCTTGTGGTAGTGTGTTCCATGCCTCTCCCCCCCCCCCCCCCCCAAAAAAAAAAAAAAAAAAAAAAAAAAAAACAGTCTTTGATGGTGAAAGAATTTTTATAATCATTTAAAGTATCAGTAGTAGGAATCTATAGGTACATAAATTCCATCCTATTTTTAGACTTAAGGTTACGAATAATGCCTTGATACATAGGTTGGATAAATGAAGTGGTGTTTAGGGGCAAGAACATTATTGAAACATAATCTTTCCCCAAATGCTGTGGATGTGCTGGACAATTGTCTTGTAAAAGCAATACTTTGCAATCATTTGGCAATTACACTTTATTGGTGTGTGCCCTGGCATCCTTAACCAAGTGATTTTCAAACCATTCTACCATGAAATCCCGTGTTACCCAGGCCTTTTTATTGCCTTTGTAAATCAAAGGCAATTTTTTTATACCTTTAAGTGCTCTTGGTTTGGAAGCTTTTGAAATAAACAAGAGTTTGCATTTATGTGTGCCTGCAGCATTACTACATACTAACACAGTCACCCTCTCCCTTGACTCCTTAAGTCCTGATGGATTTTTTCCCCCAGCACATACAAGTGTTTCTCTCGGCAAACAGCGCCAGAAAAGCACAGTTTCATCAGCGTTGTATATCTGTTCCGGACTTAAACTCTGTTCTTTAATGTATTCCGAAAACGTATCAATGAAATTTTCGGCAGCGTCGGCATCCCCCGATAATTTTTCACCACACGTTTTGAGATAGCGAATTCTGTGCCGTTGTTTAAAACGAAAGAGCCATCCTTTGGAATAATGACACTGTTCAGTTATTCCTAATTGAACATGCAGTTCCTGGGCTTTCTCTCGTAATAATGGGCCCGTTATCGGAAACCCTTCACTTCGCGAAACCATTCATACAACACTGCATTTAGATTGGCAGATTTCCCCGTACAAATACTTTTACGATCAGAGAGGCCAGCATTTGTATCAGTCGATGCATAATATTCCAAAATTTTATCTTATATTTTTTCGAATGTCATACACCGTTCTCTGACTAATTCCAAACTCCGTAGCAATCAACCGTGCTGTTGTTCCCGCATCCAATTTCCAAATAATTTCTACTTTTTGTAGAATTGTAAGTGAAACATGCTTTCGTTTGTACGAACCATCATTGTTACGCTTAATTCCAGACATGACGTGAGGAAAATAAAACTAAAAAAGTGTAAGATCAGAATAAAACTGTTTAGCTTAGCGATCAAGATTATCAAGCACGAGGCAAGAGAAATTAAACAAAAACAAATGCGAAAGTCGTATCGTAAATTGGTTATAGTTAATTATGCAGTTATGTATACAGTTTCTCTTCTTTACCCTGGGATACGATGCAATCGCTTGCTATCAAATCCACTTGCAACGAATCGAATCATCGCAAATCGGCAGTTCGTTTAGTGCCATGAATGGACTCTATGTTCGTGCATCGTAATTCAATCAGAGGATTTGCCAAATAAATAGCTTTAAACTGTTTTCTAAGTGTAAAAAATAGATCAAAAACATTAAATTGCATTATATTTTTTGAATACATGAGATTTCTTTTGCAAAATTCAATTGATAACCGCAAGTTTCACTGTTTACAAAATTATTATTGAAACCAAAACTAATTTTACCGCGAGCGCAGAGAAAATGTCTGTCTGTGTATCACAAGTTTTGTGGACACTGTATCTCACGAACCAATGAACGATATTTAACCAAACTTGGTATTTAGTTGGACCCTGACATAAACTGGTGCTGATTAGATTTGGGGATAAATTGCTCAACAGGTGGCACTGTAATTGCATTTTTCCTAAATTTTTAACATGACAGTATAGAACAAAATTTCGTATAAATGTACATTATGAGAGTTATTTTTTAGTTGTGACTGTAAAATTAATATAAATTATTGATAATAGTAGTAGTTAACTAGGAAAAATTTTTAAATAATAATATATTATTGTAGCAGAACATTATACACTTTAAAATTATATTATACGAAATATTTTAAACTTATTAAATTTGACTAGAAACCTTTTTACTTGCTTTATGTACGACTGGCATATTTGATTTGCTTCTGGGCACCCAACTCTCACCACCACCAATTTTTTGTTAAATGAAAATTATTTTATATTCAATAATAAAATTTACTAGCAAAAGAACTCTATGGGAAGTAATGTGTTTATATCCCTGCTATTTATTAAATTATTTTGTACCATTTTTATACATACAGTAAAGCGTTCTGAATTACGGAAATCCCCCTTATCCAGAATACCCTAGGTCCCAAGCTTTCCGGATAATGGATCCGATACTGTAGGGGTGCACAACCTTTTTGGCTAGAGGGCCACTCTTGCTGTTCATTGGGATATGAAGGGCCACAGACGAGATAATATAAAAAAAAATTAACAACGCAGATATATTTGCCATGTTATATATATATATATATATATGCACACACACACACATATACACATGCATATATAAAGAGGTGTACTATCATTATCATGTGCCTGTGTGCAGAACTTGAGTTTGTATCATATGTAAATGCTGATATAAGATACCAAAATAAGCAGTTTTAATGTAATATGTGGGTATGAAAATATCACTTTGAGGTATTAGACAGCACTGGCGAGATATGTAAGTGAAAATGCTTCTATGGCCATAATTGACATTTTCCACATGAATTTCTAACAAAATGCATTGTGTCACCTTCCTGTTCTGACATAACATAAACAACATGGTCTGGAAAAGTTTCAGTGAGTTTGACGAGGATTTGGTTGCTAAATTATTATAATAGAAACTAGGGCATAGCTAAGGAAAGGTGTGTGTGTGTGGGGGGGGGGATGTTAGTGCCCTCTGTTTGTGGTTATGCCACTATTAGAAACCAGCTAAACTATCATGATAGTAATCAGTCAGCAACTGCATCTACTACTGAAAATCTGAGACATGTTGTATATTTTTACAAATGTAAACCCATTACATGTGCAGAAACTGAAAATCTTGGTAGTTGTTTTGAAGTACACAACTGTTTATTCTAATCCAGTAAAAGTATTTGAATGTTTTGTCAGCTATGCCTGTCTTAAA
This sequence comes from Salticus scenicus, assembly GCA_963930645.1. Lineage (NCBI taxonomy): Eukaryota > Metazoa > Arthropoda > Arachnida > Araneae > Salticidae > Salticus > Salticus scenicus. Next base: position 17,120 of record CAWVNO010001461.1, read on the forward strand.
ATCGCTCCCTGTACATTATTTTAGCCGCTGCTCCATTTCTGTTTGCAACCTCATAAATCATAAACTGTGTTTTTATCAGTTCTATAAAATAATAAGCATCATTCGGTCTTTTTGTCTAAGCGTTTTTTATTTTTAATGGTAATTAATTACTACTATAAATTTATGCTTCTTCATAATTAATTTTAACACACATAATTATTATAGTTTTTCTTTTTAGACAGATTTAAAAAAAAAAAATGTGTGTGTGTGGGGGGGGGGGGGAAGCTTTAACTTACTGATCGTTACATTTTCCAGTTTTTAATCTTCTCAAATACAAATAGATAAAGATATAACCACTTATCAATAGATTATTCTATGATTTTCACGATAAAAGATTAAGGAACATACTGTGGAACATTATTTAGAAACTGAATAGAAAACTTAGCTCTCAAACAGAAATATGTACAAAAATCAACATTTTCATCCCTTCCTCTCCTCCAAAATAAATAAATAAATAAATAAATAAAAGAAGTTTTTGTAAATGCCAGATTTTTGAATGCAACAATAAATACTTTTTCTTTGTCTCTTTTTTATTTTTTTCTCCTCCAGCTGATGATTAATGCGATCTAAATCATCAGTCCTTTGGCGGGCCGCAGGTTCTGCACCTCTACTATCAGGGGTCGATCCAGGTTTTAATTTTTGGGTCCCTTTTTTGTGAAAAACAAAATATTTTTGTGAAATTTTTATTTATTTTTGTGAAATATAAAATATTTTTCTAAAAAAGTAAAATATTGTGTAAAATCTTTTACAATCACGTTTTTACAATCACTTTATGTAATGTTTAATATCAAGTTAATAGAGTTTTGTTGAGCAAAATTAAGGCATTAATTAAAAATAATACTGAAAATATGAAAACATTTAACAAAAGGATCATTTTTATAAAACAAAATCTTGTGAAGGGACTCATTTTATAAAATTGAATTTTGTGAAGGGTCTCTTTTTACTATGTGGAATTTTGTGAAGGGGCCGCAAAAGGGACCCAAATTTTGCCTGGATCGACCCCTGACTATACTGTAATATACATCCCTTTTTAATGTTAAAAAAATGTATAATATAGGTACAAATTCAGTACAGAATTTAAAAATAATTTATATTTGTGAATTATAAATTACTGGTTTGAATGCAACCAGACGCAGACATACAAAATGAACAGTGATAGTAACCTTTTTATTTTAAAATCGAGAGATTATAAAAATGTAAAGAAAAGAAAAGAATTGATCTTACAATGGATCCATATTATCTTATTCTTTTTTATATGAGGGGCATAATCTTCTCTTAGATACCATAATCATAAAATCCTTATAAAGTTCCATTTAAGTGCACCTATAATAAATAAACAAAATTACTAATATTATAGAAATAATGAAAATAAATAACAAAAGAAAAATGGCATTGATATTTTTAAAGAGTCATGCATTTGTTACAAAACAAAAAAATCCTTATTTTCACACATTGTTTCTTAAAAAATATGTAATGTTCACAACTTTTTTATGTTAAAAAAATGTATAAGTAAAAATTCAGCATAGAATTTTAAAAGAATCCGTATTTGTGAGTCATAAATTGTTGGTTTGAATGCAACCAAACACATGAATGAGAAGATGGGAACACACACACACAAAATGAACAACAGTGGTAGTAACCTCTTTATTTTAGAATCGAGATATTATAAAATAGTAAAGAGCAGAAAAGAATTGAACCATATGTTATTCCTTTTTACATGAGGGGTTTAACCTGCTCTTAAATACCATAATCATAAAATTACTATTAAGTTGCATTTAAGTGTATATAAATAAGCAAAATTACTAATATTAATTTTACAGAAATAATGAAAAGAAATAATAAAAGAAAAAAATGGCACCGATATTTTTTAAAGAGTCATGCATTTGTTACAAAAAAAAAAAAAAAAAAAATACTTATCTTCCATTCTTTGTTTCATGAAAAATATGAAAATGTACACCACCTTTTCATGTTAAAAAAATGAACAATACAGGTAAAAATTTAGCATTGAATTTCAAAAAGCTACATTTGCGAGTTATAAAATTTTAATTTATAATAAAAACAAGACCTTACTTTCAGCTTTACAGATGTAACTTTGAACTGCAAAGTACTTTCATTCAGGGCCCCCCCACCTTATCTTCAGCACCAGTTACTCTATGCTGTGTAGTTTCTGTGAAGATTTCTTTTTGACTGTTCGATTGTCTTCTCTCCTTCAGGAGATGGCGCCAGGTAGCATCAATAGCTGCCGTTGATTGGTCCAGATTGCATGCATTAGGATGATCTATGATTTCGATTGTTTCGTGAAAAAGAGCGTAGTTGTGGTTATTGTAATTAGCAATTTTTTCAATATTTAAAAAATCTATTTCAATGTTTTCATTTTTGTGGGTTTGCGCTAAAGCTGTGTTGTATCTTCCAAATTTAATGTCGTTAATATGTTCTTTAAAGCGTGTGTTGATTTTCCTTTTTGTCATTCCTATGCAACATCCATCGCTATTGTTTTGATATTTAAAGGGAATTTTGTATATACCAGCAGATTCGAGGGGGGGGGGGGATTTCGATCTTTGTCGTTTCTAATAATTTGATAAATGTTCGGATTTGGTTTGATTGGAATGTTTATATTTAATTTACTGCCAATGTTTTTGATTTTTACGGCGGCTCCGTGATCATATGGTATTGCATTAGTGTATTTTATGTTTGTTTTTTGGTGGCTGGGAATCAGGGGCGTAGCTCAGGCTGGGAATCAGGGGCGCTCCCCCCCCCCCCCCCCCAATGTTGAAGATTTTTTTTTTTCCTGTTTTACAAAACAGAATTTTAATACAATGTGGTATAGGATCAAACATTTTAAAGTTAGCATAAGTAATGTTAAATTACTTAAAACATAAGAAAAAAAGAGGCAAAAATTTGATATTGCGAATTTAACATTTATAGTTCTTTTACAGGGACGTACAAAAGAATGTATTTACATTAAGTTCTATTAAACAACATATTAGTTAGGGGAAAAATACTCAAACAACCAATTCTAATGACATGAAGAATTAAGGTGTATGTTTTAAAATGTTTTAAATTTAACCAATTCTAATTTTCTCTTTTGTTTATTTAACTATTCACTTACTTTGAATAAACAAACATTAATCTTTATAATAAAAGTGAAATGGCATCTGTCTCTCAGCTGCCTACAAGCATGACGTTTTGCACACAGATAGCCTCTAATGTCTCAGGCTGCACCTCGAAGCCGATTTTTTAAATTTTTAATTAGAAAGAAAGTTATTAATTAAAATGTATTAATGTATTTAACTGTATATTAAATTTCTCAACATTTTATTTGCATGTTAATTTTAGCCTGATGAAAAAAAAAATAAATAAAACGCTTGCAATATTTTATTTCATTTATTTTTCCTATCATAAAAAGAAACAATACTTTTCCTTTTACCAGAAAATTTATCTATTTATTTATATTATGGTGAAAATAGAAATTTGGAGTAAGCAAAATATCAATAGTAATAATAGTAAAAAGAATAATAACAAATAAATAAAAGACACTTTATATATATATAAAAAAAAAGAAGAAAAAAATTTCATCCTTGCTTGGATCAACTAGCTTTTTTGCTCCCAAATGTGACCACAGGCATTTTCTTTTTACCTTTGTGAAAGACTCTGGAGTAGAAAGCAATAATCTCATTCCCTTATTCTTTGCCGAAAGAGGGGAAGGGAAAGTTGATGCCTTGTAAGAAAGTTGAAAATGCCTTGACCATTCACTTGGGATCGCCGAAAATCGTCTGGTTTGGAAGCCCCAAGATACCTCGGCATGGCCGGTGAAGTGGTTAATGTATTAAGTGTGTGAATATGACTCTGTCCTTTCTCAAAAGATGTCGCTTTTAAAACTGACCACGCGTCTTTTAAAATTTCAATAGTCACACTTGATAGTTCTTCATATCAGCTGTCAAATGCAGTATTTGATATTTTATCTGAGTATAAACATCTAGCATTTTTAAGTCTTTCAAAATGACAAATTTTATTCCAAATAAATATCATTTGCAGGAAGTTATTTTACATTATTTTATTGTTAAAAACAGTGCAGCAGAAACTTATTGTTTGCTTGTAAACATTTACGGTGAACATGCTCCAATGAATTCTGCTTGCAAAGAATGGTTTTGCTGATTTAAAAATGGTGATTTTAATACTGGCAATAAAGAACATGGAAAACCACCTAAAAAATTTGAGGATGATGAATTGGAAACATTATTGGCTAAATGTTGTCGAACACAGTCAGAATTAGCTGAAGCATTAAATGTTGATTGAACAACTGTTGCAAAACATTTGAAAGGATTAGGAATGGTTCAAAAAGCTAATAACTGGGTCCCACAAGCATGTTGCAAAAAATTTCTTAAAAGGACAGAATTGGAAAGTTTTACCCCATCCGCCGTATTTACCAGACATAGCTCCTTCAGATTTTTATCTTTTCAGATCAATGCAGTCACATCTTTCTGAACAGCAGTTCAGTCCTCGCGCAGAAATTGAAAACTGGCTTAGTGATTGGATCGCTTCGAAACACCAGGATTTCTTCAGAGAGGGAATCGGTAAATTACCTGAAAGGTGGATGAAAGTTGTAGCTGCAGATGGGAACTAACATGAATAAATAAATTTTTCATTTAATTACCTAATAATTGTATTTTACTTCACCAAAAGAGGATAAAGTCATATTCACACATTCAATAAAATAAATAAATAAAATTATTTTTTCATAAGTTTAAAAAGTTGAAATTTTACCTCTGATTTTAAAATCCTAATGCCATTTAATGAAAAAAATATATACAGGATGTTCCAGCAAGATCGTTCAAAGTCTGTGTAGCCAGATTCATCACTTGGAATACATAAAAAGACTAGTATGGTAGCTTTATCCTGTTATTTCATTAAAATAACAAGAGGCAGGGCAGTATTCAGAGGAGGGCAACAGGGGCTGAAGCCCAAGGCCCCCCCTCCCACACTTTACTATTTTTAAAAATTATTCTTTTATTAACTAAATAATAGAGATTAATAATTAATAAGGCCTTGCTAAGAAGTACATTTATAGTAAAGATTTAAAAAAAAAAAAAAGCTGATGTGGCACCCTGCATTTCAACTGTGTTCAGAAAATTACTTCTTAAAAATATTTTTAAAATGTTACGTAAACAGTCGTGCTTCTTTAATTTTCTTATTATTACATGAAGTGTTTTGAAATAATTATGCTTTTTTAGGTACTTAATAATTGGCATCGTTTGCATCATTTTTGGTGACTTTATCGCCTGTGCTGGCGAAATGGAAAAGTACCATTTTCTCTTAACAGTCACTAAAAATTAATTAAAAAAATAAGTAAATAAATAAAAAATCCTGAAATTAAGAAATACATTAAGCAAAAATTCTTGAAATCAGGAAAAAATCCCACACACTATCAATTCTACAAAATACAACATTTGAGTTGCCTGCAATTATGCCTGTTACGCTTATAACAGACATACACATAAAACAACCATTAAAAACTTGACTTTCATACTCAGAGCAGAGAACCTCAAAATACATAATTATATAAAAAACAAGTGCTGAAAATTTAACTTAAAAAAATACTCTATGGGTACGAGGAATTAATTTTCATGCTTGAGCAATTTTCCAAGGCATGGTAAAACTTTCACCAATTACATTCAATAAAAACGAATATTTTTGCTTAATTATTGGTAGACCTGTGTGTCTTCTATTAATTATGTACACATAGCTGTGTATTTAAATTAGTTCAACATTAATAGCATACAACACAAGCTAAAATGCACTTCTAGCATTTTCTTTGTACAGGCCCTCTATTTTCTAGTTTTTGGTATTTGGTTTTAGTTTATTGGGTAGTCCTATAAACAAATGGTAAATGATCTTTATACCATATCTATATGAAATGTGCTTTTATGCATATAAAAATATATGTCCATGCCATCTTGTTTAGTTCAACTTAAAGATTTAAACAGAAAGACCAATTTAGCTGCTTTTTCTACATCCAATTGGTTTTGCAATTTGCTATGTACAAGTCTAAAAGTGGAAAACATTCTCTCTATCCCAGCAGTTGTTTCTTTTGCAATACATAACAACTGTATTACATCAAATTCTTTCTGATCAATCCAGTTCTTTTCTTTAAAAATGCTATTGATCTCTACCATTCCAAAATATTTAAAGATTCTAGGTCTTTTTTTTTTTTAATCGTATGCAAGTTGTTTAAACTATTAAGTTTGAAATAAACTAGTAAAATAGAAATAGGATTCTATTATATATCAATAATAGTTTACAAGTTAGTGTTAGTGTACATAACATATTACAGTAGAAATATTGATAAATAGAATAATATACTGCACAATAAAAATTGTTACAAAGTAAAAGCAAATTAGTTATATAGGAAATAAAAATGCTGAAGTATGTGAGTGGAATGTGAGATATATATCTCAGGTCTTATTTATCTGAGATATATATCACCTTACTTTTCTGTTTATATTTGAATTTAATAACCTTAGAAAAATATACAAAAAAATGCCCAAAACAAATCACAAAAATGATTTTTTTTTTTTTTTTAATCATTTGATTAGAATCCTTTACACCATGTTGCCAAGTCCACTGTTTTTACCAGTAGACTACTGTTTTTTGGCTATTTCTACTAGTCTACTGGATTTTGTTAAAAATCTACTGTTTTTTAGGGACCTACAAGAAAAATTATAAAATTGAGCAATTTTCCTGTAAAATATTATGGAGGAAAATATTCAGAGAATAAATATATTAATAGAACGAGGCTTGTTAAGTTATGTGTAAAAATTGCAATATTAATTTTAATTATCTCAAAATAATGTTAAATTTTTCATTTTTTTTTATGTTTTTGTAATTAAATATATTTATATAGTCATTGTGAGTGTATTTTCAGTCAGATAAGATAACTAAAAACTGAATTATGATCGTCATTATCTGATAAAAATCTGGACAATATTTTAATTTCTAAATGCAATGAAAATTTAATTTAAAATTGCTAGAAACAATATAATTGTTCTTTTCTTAACAAAGCAAAATCTGCTACAAATGAAAAAAAATTATGTTTAAGTAAATATTATTGACAACATGTTTTTTTTCCTAATTTCTGAGATTTGAAATTAATTCTTTTTTAATATCTATACATGATCTCAATAATTTATTTGTTTTCATTTGAAAGATGAGTGATTTATTTAAAGAATATTAATATTTATAGAAAATCTTTCGTAAATTCCTATATTTTTCTTTTTGCCAACTATATATTTATATAAATTCAGATACTATTGTTAAAAACGTCAATTTATAAAATCTGCTGTTTGTTAAAATTGACAGGTATGATTGCAGGTATTTTTATTTATTTATTTTTAATCAACTATGCTTCTGCATTTTCTTCCAATTTTGCTTTTCCGAGTATCATAGGTCTTGTCTTTATAAATGCCAAATACCTTGGCCATGATAGGTTACAGTAAATGACAACTGACGATCTTCTCCATGCACTAATCTCTATCCTATCTAGTTTTACCCTCAAGGGAGAGTGCAGTAAAAGTCGAGTAATTCATTGCTGAAGGCAGTGGATCCTCATGTTGCGAGTGGGAAAGCCACTACCTAATGCAGTGGGAACTTTAACTTAGGTTTTGACTGATTTTAGTGATTTTTTTTTTTAAATTTTATTTTGCTTTTTGAGATTTTTATAAATAATGATATGGAATTTTGAAAATTTATTTAAATACAGTGACCAGTAAAGCCTGCTAGTTAATGTATATAATAAAAAAATTGGTTTTATAAATTTAAAGTTAAATACAGTTTGTTTTATTTCACTTTAAAGTGTCTAACAGAAGTTGGTGCCATAGTCAGCATGTCTTAGGTGACTCAGGCTCTGACTCCACAGCCCTATTACGTTAGGCACATTTATTACCCCAAAAATAGCCAAAATAAAATGAGGATCTCTCAAAACACATAGACTATAGACACATTAAAATTTCCTTATTTATTTATTTTTTTTTTCTTTAATAATCGCAATACTTTTCTTACACAGTATACATTTGACAAGTAAAAGACAGGCAGTAAAAATTGGTTAACTTAGTGTTTTGTTATTCCCTTTACAATTTTGATGTGAAAAAAGTATTATTATTATTATTATTTTCTTTTAAAGAATCTGAAATTACCTTAAAAGCAGCTATGATATAATAAAGAGAGAAATTTAAAATATTCTGTTAGAAACTTAGTTAATAACTTTACATAAATCTTTAGAATTTCAAGGAAATTCTGAATAAAATCTATAGTTAAAAAATTAAAATATACATGGATCGAATGTGCCATATAATCTCATTTAAAATTTATTTATTTTGGTATCTTCATATATCTTTTGTCTGCTGAGAGTTACAATGGTACTAAATAATTCATATTATATATATATATATATTTATATTTAAAATTTTCAATACATATAAAAATGTTTTTCGCTGACCCATTTGAGAGCAAAGGTAATTTAAACATCTGGGTAGCAAATCTATCATCTTATTCTGTAAAATAAAATAAATTCATCGTCCACCTATAAAAAACGATACAGAGAATCTGTATAAAGGCAGAAAAAGATATAAGACATTTTATTATTTCACCCTCTCATACTATAATACATTTTAAAATAAGATTCCTACATAAAATTCAACATTACTTGAATATATTGATATCAGTTAAAATAGTCAAAATTAAATAAAATACTCAGAATTATGTTTTTAAAAATGTATGTATACTTACTAAATCCAGTTAATTTGTTAATTTATCGCCAAAGAAAGCGATGAACTGCGATACGTAGTAGGCCGCCTAATAAGATCGCCAAATATTGCTAAGCTTCTCTTGCGCCAAAGAAAGCGATAAACTTTAATAAGTAGTACCCTGCCTAAGAAAAGGGCATGTTTACAAACAAACGCTCCACTCCATCAATCAATCTATCGAATGCTCGAGTGGCGAAACCGAAACATTAAAGTAAATAGCATAGAATTGTGTGTGAATATGGCTATGATATGTGGAATTAATTTGTCACCATATGCAGAAAATTTACCAATTGCTGCTAAAGTGAGATACATAGACAAATTAAATAGTCCGGACAATAAATACTGTTTCCCAGATCCCTATTCAATTCCAAAATCAAAATGGGTAGATAACATTGATTTGTGGCCGCCGATCGAATTTGGTGATATATATATGTATCTTAAATCAAGTAATGATTCTGTATTTGATGAAAATACACTAAAAAATTATAAATCATTATCTGCATACCAGTATGTTACGTCAGGTAACAATGGTTTATCAATAATTAATTGTATTATTTAATTAAACTTCGTATATCACACGAATTAACCCTAATTCCCGGAATTTTGCGAATTAGCTTCTTCTGCTTTTAAAAAAAATCGCGGATATCGTCCTTTTAAAAAAAAGAAACCCCATTAACGATCGGCGATTAAATTTGCAACGAAAGCCCCCCAATTCATAATCTTTCTCCATCCACAACATAAATGTCAATATTCCTTTTAAACTTGCTTAATGAGATTCTAGAACCTGTAAAGAAATAGAATTGTTAAATATTTCTAGCTCATGTAATTATTTTTCCCCCTCCCCTATTTTCTTATCTCCAACTAGTGATCGGCGATCAGATTTTCTGCAAAATTCTTTTGTTTCCCAGTCTTTTTCCATCCACAACATAAATGTCAATATTCATTTTAAACTTGGTTTGTTAGATTCTAGAAGTAGAGTTTAATATTTCCTACCCATGTAATTAATTTTTATTCCTTCCCCCCCCCCCCCTCACATCTCCAGATAGTGATCAGTGATTAATTCTAGAAACAATAGAGATAGAAGTGCTCAATATTTCTCACATATGTAATTATTTTTAAACTTCATTACTGAACTTGATAAATCTACTTATTTTTTCTCAATTAAATTAAATATTTATATTTAATATCTATTCCAAATGTTTAAACAAGAGAAAAAATGTAGACTAAATTTTTCAGGTAGGAAAATTTTTTCTAAATCAATTTAAGAAAATTAATACTCAGTTGGTTTAATGCATATTAGAAACTGATAATTAACTACTGTAGCTTTTTTAAATATGTATGATTAATGTACATCAACAAAAATCATATTTTATATTTGTTTGATTTTTTTTTTTCTTGTTGAGATGGAATTTTAATAAGGTTTTATGTGGGTTTAAAACTTATTGCAATAGTATTAAAGAATTGTTTTGTACTAATGAAAAAAATCCTGAAATTTTTAATGTAGATAGAAAGCTATAAAATGTATATATATATATAACTGTTTAGGTAGTTAATTTATTAAAAGTGACATTATCAATTAACCAAATGTTCAATCAATTAACCAAACAATCATGTTAGCAAAAAATTTTCAGCTAATTTCTGATTTTAGCAATCACATGTCTGTTAATATAATTAAATCTCGAATAATATGCCAAAAAAGATTTTTTGCCCCCCCCCCTTTTCCCCAGACTCAAAATAATTTTGTTTTCTTCTAATACTAATCACATGTATTTTCCGTATGGAGATGTCACACTAGGTGAAATTTATTAAATGAATCAAATTTTTGTATTTTTCTTTCAATAAGACTAAGTAAATATTCTTGCAAAACATGAATTGTGTATGAGAAATAACATTATTTTGTTAGTGTGTCATCATTATAGCCTGCTGTTTTCTGTATCAAAATGAAATTAATACTTAACTACGAAAGTCCATATATTTTTCCTCATTATTAAAACATTAAAATCTTCTTTCTAATACTATAGTTATTAATAGCATTTAAAAGTTGCACTATTTGCTACTATAACTACCCTGTATGTTTATAAAACTCACTCTTAAAATACTAATAAGAATAAAATCGTAAACACTCGAAGGAAATTCAAACGAGATCATATCTTCTCACAAAAGTCGAATCATTTTTCAATGATTTGATTTCTCAGCCAATTTTGTCTTTTCCCACTTGCTTTCATTTCAGATATTGAAATTTTTAAGCTCGAGAAGTATGAAAGTTTTAAAAAAAAATATTTATATTCAAACAATATTTAAAGATTTTTTTTTTTTAAATCTATGGAAGTGCATTACTATTTTTTTTAAAAAATTATTATTAAAATAATACAATAAAGGTCACTATTTCTTAGTTTTCCGACCATATCATCTGTGTTTTATGCCTTTATATGTATATAGATATATATTTTTTAATTATGTGTGTGAATATCATGTATAACGTCGACTCGTGAGTGGCCACTGAGTTAATCATGTTCAGTGGCCACTGGCCACTTACAAAAACTGTAAGTCTTGACATCTAGTTGGCAGAAAAGCTCAACTTTTCAACGCCCACCATTGTTTTTAATTGACGATCCTGGTTTTACCATCCACTTTTATTTTCACTATATTTGTGTTTTTCTTGAATCATTCACCGTATTTCAAACAATTTATTAATATTTCTTCGTTATTTTTCCCTATTAATTCCTTTTTGTATAGTAAATATGGCAACAAATTGATACACTATCGGTTGTACTTTATTACATGCTTAAAAAGAGACATTGAAATAATTTCAAAGCACGTAACCATAAAAGAAATTATAGATCAACACCATTAGAAAGAAAAATTACACTGTTGCATCTCAGAAGTGTGGATAACAATTTTAGACTGGTAAGATTTTTTACTTATTTACTACATTTTTGTATCAATTTCCAACTTCTTGGGTGACATGTTTGCTTATCATGCAAGGCTTAATAATCATCTGTTATGTTTATTTCATATGAGTTTTTAAGTTAAAAAATGAATAAATAAATAAAAATAAGATAGTATTTAGATGCAGGAGCAAAGTGTTAAAAATTTCTTTAGTTCTAATAGTTTACAAAATTATTAATTTTATTTCTAATAATGTATTACCTATATATGTTTGACAAAAGCTTAGTTTGGTACTTAGTACTTAGCTCAGCATAATTTTTATCCTAGGATATTATCGTTGATAAGTTAAACCTATTTAATGTGTTTTTCTATTGCACAATGGTAGTTTAATCCAAAATATTACTTATAAAGGTGAAGCAGATCTCAGAGTGGCTAGCTTTTTGTCTCTTTCAGTCTGTATTTTCAAATTCTCTTTTGTAGTTTTTTCTTTTTTCTTTATATTTAGTTTTTACTCATTTTTCAATGTGTACTAGATCTTATTTCTTCAACGTTCATTGGTTTCTTTCTAACAAAGAATAGCCTAAGTGAAAGAAAAGATGAAATGTCTCGCTCAGAACTCAGTTTAGATGATAAACTCTGAAAGATCACACACTGAGGCATCTCTCCCTCAGAAGAACTCCGAAAGACCACCCACTGAGGCACCCCTCCTGCAGAGAATAATGTAAATCTTGTAGATTTTAACTAAAGGCAAAGGCATGGTGAGTGTCTAAATTGTACGGTGTTTATTAAAAAGCCGCACGATTAAGGCACCTCTCCCTGGCAATAGAAATGAATGAACATCACATCAAAGAAAATATGTACTGCTATACTGGTAATAATTTTACATTTTCTTTTCAACTTAAATAAAGTTTAAATTGAAATTTTTTAAACTGAAATTAATTTTTACTTGATTTTATGTTCCTGTTTTAAATAACTTCTATTAAACACATCTTTATGACAATATTTAATTTTAGGTTGATTTCTTTAGAAATCGACCTATTGCAATCACTTCGTTTATCTATATATATCTATCTATCTATAATGAAAATTTTGTCATCACGATAACTCCCGAAATAATACTCCAAATCGAACCAAATTTGGACAGTGAACTGATCTTATAAATATCTTGGATGAGTTTGTTAACTAAGTTGCTCCGACTTTTTGTTTTCAAGTGGCAGACACTTAAAAATTTCAAACCCACAATGCAAAAAGCAGATTTAAAGCAAGATTTGCTTGAATGTTTATGTAAATACAGGCCACATAAAGGTCTCAATGAAGTTTATCTGCCCTTTTTAATAAAGTGGCAGATATTTTAAGTTAAGTGGGGCCACTTGAAATCAGGCTACCACTTGAAAATTTAAAATCACTATAACTTCTGAAATAATACTCCAAATCGAACCAAATTTGGAGAGTGTCTTAACTTATTTTATAAATATCTTAGATGAGTTTGTTAACCAAGTTGCTCTGCCATTTTTTTTTTCAAGTGGAGACCACTTGAAAATTTCAAATTCAAATTGTAAAAAGCGTATTCCGTATTTTTTTGTAATTTTGATGTATACATAGATTATACAAGTGTCTCAAATAACTTTATTAATGAACTTTATCCGCCATTTTTAATAAAGTGGCAGATATCTTAAGTTAAGCAGGGCCTCTTGAAATCAGGCTACCACTTGAAAATTTAAAATCACTATAACTTCTGAAATAATGCTCCAAATCGAACCAAATTTGGACGGTGTTGTAACTTATTTTGTAAATATCTTAGATGAGTTTTTTAACCAAGTTGCTTAGCCATTTTTATTTCAAGTGGAGACCACTTGAAAATTTCAAATTCACATTGTAAAAAGCATATTTCGAATTTGTTTGAATTTTGATGCATACATAGACCATATAAGGGTCTCAACCAAGTTGATTAATGAACTTTAACCGCCATTTTTTGGAAAGTACCGGATATCTTGTACTAAGCGGGCCACTTGAAATCAGGCTCCCATTTGAAAATTTAAAAACACGATAACTTCTGAAATAATACTCCAAATCGAACCAAATTTGGACAGTGATATTATCATATAATTGTCTTGAACGTGTTCACTGGGCAACTTGTCCCGACATCTTGTTTCTAAGTTGCAGTCTCTTGAAATCACACTGCCACTTGAAAATATGACATCACGATAACTTTTAAAATACTAAACTAATTCAAATAAAAATTGGATAGTGAACTTATGGTTCAAATATCGAAGATAAGTTCACTTGGTGACTTGATCCGCAATTTTATTTCCAAGTGGCGGCCAATTGAAAATTGTCATTATGGTAAATTTAGTAATACTGAATCAATTCGCATCAAATTTGGATAGTGGATTTATCATTCAAATATCTCAGATAAGTTCGCTGTGCATCTAACTCTGCTTTTTTTACCAAGTGGTGCTACATGAAAATTCCTTATGACGATAATTTTTGAAATACTGATTTAATTTAAACTAGAACTGGACAATGAACTTATCATAGAAATATATTGGTTGATTTCGCTGTGCAAGTTGTTTCGCCATTTTGTTTCCAAGTCGCAGCCACTTAGACTGCCACTTGAAAATTTGCCATAATAATAACTTTTGAAACATGGCACTGATTTGAACCACAGTTGGACAGTGAACCTATGCTTTAAATATCTTGGATGTGTTTTCTGGGCAACTTGTTCCACTTTATTGTTTCCAAGTGGCAGTCACTTGAAAATTTATTATCACAGTAACTTTTGAAATACTTAATCAATTCAAATCAAAGTTGAAAAATGGATTTATCATTTAAACAACAAAAATCTAGAAATTTCCCGTATCTCGTGAACCAATCACGTGTTTGCGTCTATCTTTGGTATATCAACAATAAGTATTTTCTCGCCAAAAAATTTGCCATAGGGGAAAAGTCGCCAGATTTCATGCCAAATCCATTATCTGCTTTATTGGATATTTTTAATGCGTTTTTAAGGGAAAATTAGGCTATTCTAATGCTAAAACAAACTAGAAATGCAGAAAACTAACATTTTATCAACTTACTAAGCCTCTTTGAAAGAATTTCTGCAAAAAAAAAAAAAAAAAATTCAAATTTGCAACGATATCTCAGATGAGCAACTTTCTCACTGCCATTTTGATTTAAGTGCCAGGCACTTAATTTTTCAACACGATGACTTTTGAGATTTTGAATTTATTCGAACTATATGTGTACAGTAGACTTATCTCACAAATGCATTTGATATATTTGTCAACTTAACCCACCGTTTTGTTTCCAAGCGCCGGCCACTTGACAATTTTAAATTCATATGAAAAGGTATTTATGAACTGATTTGCTTAAAACTTCATATGTGCATAGCCTACATCAATATTTCTACCAAGTTCATTAATAATTTGTAGCTGCCATTTTGAAACAAAATTACGGCTACTTGACAAGGAAAAAGAAATCAACCTACCCTTCCGAATAAGCCGGAAGGACTTGTTTGATATTTCAATTAATAGGAAAAAAGAAAAGTACAAAACACCGTATCTGATTTATGTTCTTCATTTATATAATATCCACACATTATTTTAAATTACTTCGTCTAGTATCATTCTTCAATTAACTTCAGAGATCAATACACACATACACACACAAAAATAAAATAAATAAATAAAAAAGAACGCAGTTTATCTCTTGAACATAGTGCAGAATTTGCTGTCGTAGTCTGAAGCAGATAGAAACAAGCGAAAGGAATTCTGGTTAATTCACGGGTTATCCCCTAGTAGATTGTGAGTTTGATGTCAGAGGAAAACTGACCCTGGTCTAACCCTCCTTTTACATGGGAAGGAAGAATATTGTCAAGATACGGGACAATCAAATAGTGACAAGTTCAGACGATGAAATATATATATATTTTTTTTTCGATATAAATGTTACTAGTTTTATAGTACTGTTTTTAAAAATTTATACTTATTTTTTTATTTATAGATTAGGAGAAACTTGCAGCCATGTTGCAGCATTGCTGTTTAAAATTAAAATAGGGAACAAATTAAGACTTACTCCAACTGATATGCCATGTCAGTGGAACAATTCATCTTCCAAAAAAGTAAGCTTTACTTTTAAAATAATTATATATTATAGAATTTGTTGCATATAACTAATATACAGTTTTATTATTATTACTAGCTGCCTTCCCTTCGGCAACCAGCTGGTTCGCGATCCTTGAAAAGTCCGACTTTACAAAACTCCCGTTCGGTGGCGCCTTTTTCCCGTTTCAGGTCTTACAACAGCTTATTGACATATAGTGAATATAGCTTTATTGAAAATTTTAATTGCAGTAAAGCCGATCGATAAAAAGAGAAATTTTGGACCCTTTTAAAAATTTTTTTTTTAAATATAAAAAATCTGTGTTTTAAAAATAATGTACCGTAAGAATCGGTAATAAATGCTCTTTAACTTGGTACAGGTGTTTTTCAAAATGTCCAACCGTTCACCTGGGATGGCTTTACAAAAACCAGCGAAATTTTCTCTCTGTGTTTCTTCTTTCGAGGATCGCACTGAATTCTACTTGGAGATCAGAAAATATGATATGCTGGCTTTGTAATTAAGACAAGGGTCGACATTTTAATTAATATCTCTGAAACTAATTAAAACTTTTAAATTATTTTTTCCCTTGGGAAAGCTTCTGAGCACCCGTATGTCAAATTTTGTACTTCTGCGTTCAGTAGGGGCGGAACGTATAGATGCACAGACAGACAAAGAGACAGACATCTTCCTTTATTATTATAGACTAGCCGCCTTCGGCGACCAGCTGGTTCGCGATCCCTGTAAAATCCAACTTTACGAAACTCCCGCTCGGTGGCGCCTTCGGCGCCCTCTTCCCTTTTCAATATCTGAAACAGCCTGTTCTGTTCGTTCACCATGTTATGATCTTTAAAATTTCTGACTTTAGCTAAGTCCCGCTCGGTGGCGCCTTATCCCCGTTTTAGAACATACAACCTTCCTCGCTCATTAGAATTTAAAATATTGAAAATTTAAAATATTACAGCACCATCTGGCGCTAGAAATTTCTGTAATCTACTGTTCAATTCTAAATCAACAAACCTTTCAAATGATGTATTACTTATGAAAATATTTTAATTAGTAGCTGAGGTACAAAAGAAAACCTAAACAGGAGACCTTAAAACGTGTAAATCGGGTAAAATCTCGAATTCCACTTTCGATAATATAAAAGAACTTTAAAATATCTTTCGAATGATGTATTAAAAATAATTTAATCATAATTAGAATTTGAAATATTGAAATTTTAAAATATTACAGTGCCATCTGGCGGTAGAAATTTCTGTAATCTACTGTTCAATTCCAAATCAACAAAGCTTTCAAATGATGTATTACTTATGAAATTATTTTAATTAGTAGCTGAGATACAAAAGAAAACCGATTAAGGAGACCTCAAAACGTGTAAATCAGGTGAAATCTCGAATTCCACTTTCGATAATATAAATGTACTTTAAAATATCTTTCGAATGATGCATTAAAAATAATATAATCATAATTAGAATTTGAAATATTGAAATTTTGAAATATTACAGTGCCATCTGGCGGTAGAAATTTCTGTAATCTACTGTTCAATTCCAAATCAACAAAGCTTTCAAATGATGTATTACTTATGAAATTATTTTAATTAGTAGCTGAGATACAAAAGAAAACCGATTCAGGACACCTCAAAACGTATAAATTGGGTGAAATCTCGAATCCCACTTTTGATAATATAAAAGTATTTCAAAATGTCTTTCGAATGAAGTATTAAAAATAATTTAATCATAATTAGAATTTGAAATACACGTATTAGAATATTAGAATAAAATTTTATTTGCAATTAAATGTAAATTAATTTTTTTTTTTTTTTTATTCTCCGAAATTTCTTTCAGCAATCCGACTTATCCCTGGTTTTCTCCGAAACTTGCATAATTCCGGATTATATAACGTTAAAAATCTTAGTACGATATGTGAGCAGAAATTCGAATTCGAAACTCTGCAAAATATTAAAGAATAAAGGTGTTCTGGGTATTCCGTTGTTTTCTCCGAAACTCCCGTTCCTTTTCTACATCTTTGCCCCTTCGCTCTAATCGTACTCTTTCAAAAATATTCACAATCGAATTATCGGGCATTAAAACCAAATACTACGAAATTTCAACAGCATATCTCAATTTAAAATACTGCTAAGTATAAAAGAAAACTTAATCTTTTTCCAATAAATACGTCATTTTTTTATTTATTCATATATTTTCATGAAAATTGAACAGTAGCTTTATAATATGCTGTCTAGGCCAAATATTAATTCAAATATAACGTGAATGAAATTTTGAAAAAGTTTGAAAATTGCAATTTCTTATCCCCACTATGAAGCACGTGATATCTTAATTGATTACATTCATTTCCTTTTTTATCGCAGACAGTTGTCTCCATGTGTTTTGTTTCCGATCCAGACAGCTTAGAAAATCGTCTGCTGATAGAAAGTTTCTTTTTCTCGGTATTTTTTTGATCGACATGGGTCGACATTTTAATTAATATCTCCGCAACTAATTAAAAGTTTTAAATTCTGTTTTCACTATCCCCTCGGGAAGGCTTCTGAGCACCCGTGTGTCAAATTTTATACTTCTGCGTTCAGTAGGGGCTGAACGTATAGATGCTCAGACAGACAGACAGAGAGACAGACATTTTCTTTTATTATTATAGATTATTAATTAGAATATTGTCATTCTTACATTTTTTTTTTTAGTTATTTTTCAGATTGAATGTGCCAATTTGGATAACTTAGAATTATCAAAATGCAGTTTGAAAAAAAAAAAAAAAAGGAAGAAAGTAGAATCAAAAAAAGTTCCGGATCTTCCGCAGTACTCATATGATGAAATTAGTGAATTAAAGAAAGCCTGCCCAAATGCTGTTTGCATCAAGATGCTAAACACATCAAGCTCCTCGACAGATACTGCCAGCGAATCGGAGGAGGAAAATTCTCCACCTTCGATAATTGATGCAGTAAAGGTGGCTTCTTCTGATGGAAAAAAATATAAAAAAGGAACTAATGAAAATATTTTCATATGATAATTGCACAAACATGATAATATGTTAGAAAACATTAGAACAGTCAGCGTGTCCTTTGTGATATGAACACCGCAGAGGACGCCTGACTAGTTCTAACTTTAAGGCTGTTCTGATGCAAAAAAAATGGGATGAAGAATTTCTCAATAAAATTTTACACCCTAAACAATTCACATCTTCACCATCTTTAGAATGGGGTAAAGCTAATGAATCAAATGCCCTGAAATGTTTCTATGACCTAATGTCATGCACCCATGCTAATTTTACAGTTGAGCAGTGTGGATTGTTTATCAATCCATCAATGCCTCATCTTGGAGCATCACCTGATGCTTTATGCAAATGTGATTGCTGTGGTGCAGGCATTGTAGAAATAAAGTGTCCCTTCAAGCACAGAGACAAACTAATTAAAGAAATTAGTGATAAACTCTTCTGTTTGAAGGAGGATGGCACATTGAAAAATAATCATTTGTACTATTATCAGGTTAGTCTAATTATATAAGAGAAATATATATGTGCTAATATCTTCAAATAATATTTTACTGAAAAATAATTCATTTAAAAAATTTAAAGATTGGTGTTTTAAAATCCCTTAAAATAAAGTATAAACTAAACAATGTGTAAAAGATTTTGACGGGTTAAAAATTTAAATGTGCTTATTTGGATATTTTTTATTGTAGTCCATTGTTTCTAAAAATAAAACTTTTTACCTGTTTACTTTACAATTACAGTAAAGGCTCTGCTATCCAGCATTTTTACTAAGCAGAAAATCATAACTATTACTTTTTCTCGCTAGGAGCAGCAAATGGCAGGGGTCACATATTGGTGCCATTCTGTGCCAGGCTCAAAAATTTGCGACAAAAGTGCTGTTTTACCTTTTTCTGCAGAAAAAAATATATATATATATATATATATATATATATTTGCCTGCACTAATATTCAAATTTTGCAGTGCTTCTCTCCGTTGTTTAAATGTTCTCTCTTCTTTTTTTCTACATGAAGCCTGTTTCATTACCGCACCGAGCGTACAGTGATTGTTGCCATACTACAGGGATAATAGAATGAAACTATTTTCTGCACTGGAATGGAATCGCTCCCCCCCCCCCCCCCCAACTTCTGATATGCACCAAAACTAAACAAAACAAATAATAATAAAGGTAAAATGGATTTTTCAGAAAAATTGGATGATTTTAAAAAGTCCAGGAAATAATTTTATTCTGTTATTCCCGTAGTATGGCAACAATCACTGTTGGCTTGGCGCGTTAATGAAACATTGAAAATTCTATTTTTACTAATTATTTTTTAAACTGAGTTTCTCGACCATGCTGTTTAATGAAGACTTTATTGAAAATTAGTCTGTGTTATAATTTAATTGCTTCCTCTCTTTAAGGTTCAAGGGCAATTGGCAGTAACCCAGAAAGCGTATTGTGATTTTGTCATATATACTACAGTTGATCTAAATGTGCAGAGAATTTTACCACAAACTGAATTTTGGGTAGAACAAAAAGATCATTTAGAAGAGATTTTTTATTCACTTGTTGTTCCAAATATTAAAGTAAGTATACACCTTTATTTGCGATATATTATAAATGTATACATTTAAATAAAGTAAATTTAGATTTTTGTTAGTTTTAAAAACAACATACATTCCTTCGCACATTCCTCTGAAGTATTTCTGCTAACACACTACCTTTCTATAAATTTTTATACAGGCTACCTCGTATTGCAATAATTGTGCAATTCCTACAAAAGAGTGTATAAATATTGTATATAGTAAGAGCAGTCATGTGTTAAAGTTACAAGTCATTTATAGTTTATGATACAGGGTAATATAAAGTATTTGTGCTTTTTCTCAGTTTATGGTTAGTCTCCTAATTGCACTCTGGACTAAATCAATAGTTGAAAATATGAGTTTTTAAATGTTCTTTGCATATCTGAAATTCAAGCTCCCCCCCCCCTTTTTTTTTTAAATAATAATTTAATTACTCACTGTATTTCATGAAAGCCATTAATTGTTTAGTTACTTATTTTTTCAGAAACTTCCATGAACAAAATGCTGATTAGTAAAAGTGTGGTAGAAATCTTGTGTATTGTGGTTTAAAGTCTCATACCACATGAAAATATGTCACTATGTGTAACATCTTTTGTGAATATCAAATCTAGCATTTGGTTTCCTATTATATATGTGTTGTATAATTTGTCATTTTTGTTGTTAAAAAAAAAAAAAAAAGTTTTTCTTTATTCTTAAGTCCACTTATTATATTATGTGCAGTAGTTTCAGAAATATAAATGTTTAACATGGGCAATTTATCTTAACCAAGCATCTGCACACACAGTGAACAGATTGATTTTCATAGGAAGTGAAGACTCAATTTGTTATTGCATTATTTTCAAGAAAATTAGTTTGGGGTATAGTTCATTCAGAAATTTCCCAATCATTTATTTATTTTTTCATAATAAATAATAATAATTAAATACAACTGTTTCATTTTTTCAAGGAATTTTTTCCATGATGAATGCAGACAATTTTTATCTCAAAGAAGTATAATAATAAATGCCAAAAGAAAGTCAGTTTTGTGTAGATATGAGTATACTAGAGTATAGTAAAAAAATAAAAAGAAGAAAAGAGAAGAAAAATTGGTATATGGAGTTTTTCATTCTCTTTTAAAGCATAAATTATTCATAAATTTTATTAACTAAATTATTCGTGTGTATTCCCATGTATATTCACTCGGGAAAAGTTCTCATACCTAAGTTCTCCATTAGTATGAAAGGGAACTGATAAACCTGAATACTTGATTTTTCTTTCTTACTGGATTGATATATGTATAATCTGTTTAATAATATTGGTTAGGCATTTTACACAAAAACAGAGAAATTTGACTAGTATGTATACGTGTGTGTATAATAGGTTTATCACACACATAAATATTAAAATGATACAGTATTACAGACAGTCAACTAAACTTCCATTCTTATCTAAATCTATTTTCAATAACTTCTTAAAAACATGTGCAAGAGAAACTAGTATGTTGTGGCCACCACAAGACTTTCTTCTATATTTTCCTATACAAATTCACTCAGTAACAAAAAATCAATAACTTTGTTTTAAATTATCACAGATTTATAGATCAACCATTCATTTTAAAGGTATTGACGAGACCTTTCGAAAGATACCCATCTTGAAAATTTACCCCCACCCCACCCTGGGGGGAAGTGATGCCCCCACATGCACAAAATTTTTTTCCTAGTTAACTACTACTATTATCACTAATTCATATTAATTTTACAATCACAAGTTAAAAATAATGCTCATTATGTACATTTATACGAAATTTTGTCCTATACTACCATGTTAAAAGTTTACATAAAATGCTATCACAGTGCCACCTGCTGAGCGATTGATCCCCAAATCTAATCAGCACCATTCCATGTCAGGGTCCAACTATATACCAAGTTTGGTTAAATTTCATTTATTAGTTTGTGAGCTACGGTGGATAAAAAATTCGTGATACACACACACACAGACAGACATTTTTCAAAAACCATAAATTCGTGTTCAGGACTCCCAAAACGTGTAGATCCGTCAAAAAATGGAGGTCGAAAATTTTTGCGAATCCAGTACTTTCTCTATCTATAATAATAAAAGAAGATGTCTGTCTGTCTGTCTCTCTGTCTGTCTGTCTGTCTGTCTGAGCATCTATACGTTCAGCCCCTACTGAACGCAGAACTACAAAATTTGACATACGGGTGCTCAGAAGCCTGCCCGAGGGGATAGTCAAAACAGAATTTAAAAATTTTAATTAGTTGCGGAGATATTAATTAAAATGTAGACCTATGTCTTAATCAAAAAGCGATCTCAACAGGCAGACGATTTTCTAAGCGGTCTCGATCGGAAACAAAACACATACGAGACAACTGTCTGTGATGATAACGGAAATGGTTGTAATCAATTAAGATATCATGTGTTTTATACTGGGGGGAAAAATTGCAATTTTCAATTTTTTTCAAATTTTCATTCACGTTACATTTGAATTAATATTCGGCCTAGACAGCATATTATAAAGCTACTGTTCAATTTTCATGAAAATATATGAATAATTAAAAAAATGCTTGAGGAACAGGGAAAAAAGGCAAAAAAAAAAAAAAAAAAGATTTGCAGCGTTTGAAATTGGTTGGCATATTAAGATTTTAAGGCAAGGTATTTGGTTTTCTTTTTTATCCCAGCTTCTGATTAAAATAATTTCATAAGTAATACATCATTTGAAAGCTTTGTTGATTTGGAATTGAACAGTAGATTACAGAAATTTCTACCGCCAGATGGCGCTGAAATATTTTAAAATTTCAATATTTCAAATTCTAATTATGATTATATAATTTTTAATACATCATTCGAAAGATATTTTAAAGTTCTTTTATATTATCAAAAGTATTATTCGAGATTTTACCCGATTTACACGTTTTAAGGTTTCCTTTTTAGGTTTTCTTTTGTATCTCAGCTACTAATTAAAATATTTTCATAAGTAATACATCATTTGAAAGCTTTGTTGATTTGGAATATATTTCAAATTCCAATGAGCGAGGAAGGTGTTGTAAGTTCTAAACTGGGGATAAGGCGCCGCAGGCGCCACCGAGCGGGACTTAGCTAAAGTTAGAAATTTGAAATATCAGCGCCGAAGGCGCTACCGCACGGGAGTTTACTGCGATTTAGATAAGCTATTTTCACGATATATCAATAAGCTGTTATTAGACCTGATACGGGAAAAAGGCGCCGCAGGCGCCACCGAGCGGGAATTTCGTAAAGTCGGATTTTTCAGGGATCGCGAACCAGCTGGTCGCCGAAGGCGGCTAGTATTACATATAGAAGAAAGTAAAAATATTAATTATCAATTAAGTTCACAATCTATTTGAAAAGAAAATGAGCAATCAAAATAGATGAATGACACAGTGCAGCAACACATCAGTGTTACGGACATGTTATTACATTTCAATTTGTAATAAATTAAATTTTATTGCATGCAAAGGAAAGTACGTTCATCAGAAAGTGTTAAATAATATAGTACTTATGCTCAACAAATAAAATTTTTATTTACTAGAAAAAAAGCTTGTAAAAAAAGAAATAGAAAAAAAATAAACAGTAATAAAATAAATGCAAGATTTAAATTAGTTTCTGAGAATCATAGATATATACATTTTATAACAAGTTGAAAAATAGAAATTGCCATTTAAATCTTTTAAGCTAGCTTTTTATCATTATTATTATTCTTAAGAGCAAACAATACATAAACTCGCCGACAGTAAAGATTCAGGTTAATCAATGGGAAAATCTTTTTCCACAATTACTCATTATCTAATGTAGTTTTTAAATTCTTTTTTTACAATCAGAAAATTTACATCCATCCATTAAAATAGAACTCATTTTTCAAAAATTGATTTTTCATATTTTTTGTATTTTAGAGTTAAAATATAACTATGTGCATTTTTGGCAAATGGTAGCTAGAAAATAAAATATTCAATAAAAAAAAAAAAAAAAAAAAAAAAGCACTAATTTAACAAACATGAATTTAGTGAATATGGAAAATGGAATTAAAAAGAAATGCCTTATATAATGCGGAATTTACACATTCTATTTTTTTTCATCTTCAATCTTCATTATTATATAGTAACAACTTGTATTGTAAATTTACATTATGTTATACAGCCATATATTATCTTCAAAGGTTTTTAAGTAATAAAATTGTTTTACTGTTTATTGCTAGTAGAAATATCCAAGGAATGACACACAGAAAGTCACTGCTCCTTTGACACAAAACTTTCGCTGGAATATATGTACATAACATTTCTTTTTACACCCTATTGTTTCAAGAAAATCCCTTAAGTATTTGTTTAGATATTCGAAAATATGTCTACATTAGATAGCTTAGCTTGTGTTATCAGCTCGTAGACTTTTTTCACCATAATATTTATTTATAATGAATGAAAGTTAATTTTATGGTGCCGTTGAAGGCCACAAATTATTTATCGCAGCACATATTTGAATAACACAATTTAAATATTTTATTGAAGTAACTTGTAATGTGTTGCTCAATATTTTAAATTTTTTCACATAGCCAATTACTCTTTCCACATGTATTCGGACATTTGAGATCCTTTTGGATCTTAAAACTTCCTCACTAGTGAGTTGTTTTTTCCCTTTTGTATAGTTGGGAACTACTAGCCTAACACCTTCTAATTGAAAGTAAGGGGCAAGGTTAAATCCTCTGTCAGCAAGAACAACATCACCAGGTTTGAGGTGATTTAATATGTTGCTTTTTAGAGTTAATTCCTTATCGGAAACCCTGCCTTCCCAACTTTCCGAAACAAAACAAATGTGCCCCTGAGGTGTTATTGCAACCAAAAATTTAAGGGTCAAATGTTGTTTGTAATTAGACCACATTTGATTTCTTGTTTTTAGATTTGATGGTCTCTGAGTATGTATTTCTGTACAATCTATTATGCAGATTGTGTCATTATATAATTAATACTTTAAGCAGGAAGGAATATTTTTTGTTATAGTTTTTCGATTTGGCCAAAACACCAAATGTTTCAAACGACCTGCTAAAATAGGCAACCAAGCTTCAAATATTCTTCTCACTGTTCTTCTGGATATATCAAAACGAACTGTAAAATCTTCATCAAGAAGGGATAGTTTCAATTTTATAAGAACTATTAGAAGTTGATACTCTTTATTAAGTAAGTATGATAACTGAACATAGTCTTTTGTTGTATTTAAAATCCACTCGAACATACTATAGTTTGAAATACCAGTATAAAACATAAGCTTGGAGTTGTTCTTCAGTACAAGTACAGGAAAGTACCTCAAACTAAATTTTTCATTGAGAACTTCTATTTCAGTCTTTAAATTATTCATTTTTAATGCACTTTTTACACTTAATTTGTGTAATAAATCTTTTGCTTTTTCCAATTCCAATTTCAGTCTCTCATTTTCACTGATTAAGTCAGTTTCAGACGGATCTGCAGGTTCAAATGAATCTGAAGATACTGCAACTGGTAGATCATCACCTGTTAATTAAAAATAATATATATATATATGTATGTACTGAAAATATATCTGAGTTTAAAAAAAAAGACAAACAAATAATAACTTATTTATCAATAATTGTTATTACATTTTAAAAACAACATTCATTCTTTGCTTGCAGCATAGATAGTAATTGCATTCTGAATACTTTCATTAAGTATTTAAAGTAAATTAGCATTTTAGTTTAAATATTTTTTTTTTCCCTTCTTTTTTTAATATTTATGAACAGGGCCCGTGAAGTTGGAGTCTAGTGAATTTTTGAGAGAAAAGAGTCTAAGACACAACTGCTAAAAATATGCTGACTCTGACTGACTCCCGTTAGATAATTTAAAATAAAATAAATCAAATAATATTTTGATAAAAAAAAAAAAGAAAACTAATTTTTTCACTATCAAACATATTTTTATCACTTATCTAAAAAACACTCCTATTAAATCAGCGTTCTTTAAAAAAAAAAAAAAATCTATATAATATTTCTCTGACGTGGACCAGTTATAATTATTTTTTGTCGAAACGATATGATAGTGGTGTAATTAATAATAAAATACCCAAGGATAAAAAATAATATTTATACATGGACAATATTTAAGCACGCAGACTTAGCTCAATGAACTAATAAGAAAAAATGATGACATTTGTCTCATGACATTATTTTACGAAAAAATATATTTTTAACAGTTGCTACTTCAGAACCTTTGCAAGTGTCATTTTAAACCTAGCAATACTTTAAAGATATATACACTACAGAATATGAACTTTTGTGTCATAAATTGACTAAAAAACACAATCATAAAAAATATAATCAAAATAGGAATTATTTTATTTTATTTTAACAAAAAAATATACCAAAATTAATAAAAAGTTATCGCCAACATGACGACAAAAATTTAAAAGGCGTCGTAGGAGTCATATACTAAAATTTTACTGCCTGTGGAAGTATGAAAATTGGGTCGTGAATCATGAATTTTATTTGGAAACCTTCCTTTGAATGATTTTGGTTTTACTATTGTACAATATTAATTTGGTTTTATTAATAATTTGGCTTCAGGTAAATTAAAATTTTAATTAGGTGGTGAAATTAGTATAACATTTATGAGTTTCAAATTTTACAGGTAAATAAGAAAAGAATTAAAGTGCGAATATTTCACACAGGTTTGCTAGTAAATAAATAAAATAAAATAACCGCATTGAAATTTGTCTGTTCGTTTGGAAGCTACTGTGGTACAGACAGACAAACACAGGCTGCAAACTTAAAACATCTTTTTTTTTTTTTTTTTTAGGGGAGGGAAGGAGGGGTCAGGGATGTTAAAAAATGGGTATTTTTAGAAAAAACATCTGTCATGCCCAAACTTATACACATACCATAATGATCATCATTACCAATAACAACTTTTTCTCTGTTGTCACCAAAAATATTTTTTTACATACAACTTTGGACCTGAAAATATTTGCACCCCCTATATCGGATGCTGGCTACACCCATGTCTCTTACTTTAATTTATTTATACAACCATTACTTAATGTTAGGAAAGTCAAGTAGAGTCATTGCAGATTTTAAAATTTTGAAATATTTATTTTAATTTTTTTCCCTACACTGAGTAATTATCTTTATTATGTAAGCATTTTACTATACTTATAAATTTCTGAAATTCTCATAATCCAATGCTGATTTATCATACACATACATATCTACACAGAAATTTATATACCTGAAACTGAAGAATCTTGTGAATGAGATGAAGTTGGCTTTGTTACATGTTTAGCAGAAACTTCTCGCTTTAAGGAAATTTCCAGATTTTGTCTTCGACGAGCTTCATACAGTTCAGCACTTTTTGGTTTCCCTTTCGAATATGAAAAGACATTTGGAACAAAGTCTGGCTGGTTTTTATCGTCATTAGGTTTACCTAAAGATATTAATATAAAATTAATGTAATTAAAAATGAACAGAGTACTTTGTAGTAGTACACAGAGTACTGATTTTTTTTAAATAAAAGAGAGAGCTTTTATAACCCTAATTAAAAATAATGCATCCTAATTCTAAAATTGAAGCATTATTAATTATCCAAAAAATGATCGGTCCCAATTACTTTGGATATTTGAGGTTGAAGTATGTTTCATAAGTTTCCTTTTAAAATTGATGTACATCAAGCACACTTTTTTCAAGCAGACTTTTAATGAAAAAAAAAAAATTTTTTTTTCAAAGAAATTCTGATAGAATATTAAATGAAATAAATTATTCCTGGTGTTTTGTTTACATTTGGTAATTTTCTTGTACTTACCAACAAGCTACTGGTATTAATTTATCACAAAGCAACTTTAAATTAGGGATCCACTGAATAGCAGTGTTCGCTAAATGCCAAATATTTGGCCAATGGAATAATAACTATTCGGCTGAATACCAAATATTCTTCTAGCCAAATGGTTACTATTGGCCCAACACCGAATATTCAGCTGGCTAATTTCTCTTAAAGTGTCAATCTCCTATTTTTTTCAAACCTTTTCAGTAGAACAGTAAAACACCGTTTATACGTCTTTTACATTTATACGTCCTTTTAGTGAAGTCCCAATTCATTCTATTCATTTTAATGCAAAAATTCTTCGTTTATACGCCGCTAATATCGGTTATACATGATTATATATTTCCACTATACTAAAATTATAACTATATCGGTTATACTTTTCCACTTTACTAAAATTTGCAAAATTTCTCGACCTGCATTATTTTCCATTCTAAACGAAATGGATTTTTCCAAGAAAGCATCTTAATGGAGGAACACAGGAAAAGATTGAATAATACTGATGAAAGAATCAATTGAATTCACAGTAGCATTTTTAATACTCATAGACAAGCAGCAAATCAGACAAATATTAAAGATTTTTAATGTTATTAAATAACTATCTGTGTGGGCATAATAAATCGTAAACTTATTATTAAAGATATGCAATATATATAATTAATATTCAAAATGTGTTCATATAATTCTTAAGAAATATAGTATAATACAACTTGACATATGATATTTGTAATAAATACCCAGTCATGCAAATTCTGTTTGAACTTAAAGTGAGAAAGTATGAATAGTATAATGAAAGTCGATAGACAAATAATATTTAAAAGTCAAAACCTAGACACTTAACATATATGATATTTCTATTAAAGGTAAAAACAATATTTTATCTCTGTAATACCCTTTAAACAGAAAAAGAAAGGATCAAGCTAATTTAGAGAGCTACCTGCCAACTTCTTGTGGTAAGAATCAAGAAGATTGAGCTAAAAAAAAAAGCAGATTTCATTAAAATCAAGAAGATTTTCTCTATATAGTAGGTATAGCAGAAATAATGATTTTATTAAGGAAAATCATAGGTATCAATTCTAAAATAAGTCAATAAGCTTAGTTTTGAACATTTAACACATGGGGAACAAATAATACAATAAACATTATGTGAATTTATGTTTGATTTCTTTAAAAAAGTAAACTCTATTGCATATGCATATATTACTTTTTAACAACACTAATTTTTTTAAAGAAATCCTTCAAGCTAGACAAAAAATATACTAACATTTTATTCAAGAAAGCAGGGTATACAATTCACAAAAAAAATTTGTTCTCATAAGCAAACACAGCAGAATTTTCCTATTTGCAGATTTGTACACTCCCAGTTTTATGAGAAATTAGCACTGTAAAAGCCATTATTGCAAGATATGATTAATATTTTGAAATAAATTTCATCAATGAAAATTTATGCATACAGTAAATAAGATTTTTATGTATAATTTATAAATATATTTAGACATTTTTTCTTTTTTGAAAGCAAAAAAGATGAAATACATGGAAAATCTGAAAATCAAGATTTTATTTTCTGGCAGGAAACAAGAAGAAAAGACAAAAATTGGGAAGTTTTCTTGGAAATCAAGACTTGGCAGCTATGCAAGAGATATGTGAACACTCTCGCTTCACACCATCAATCAGAATAAACTTTTTTAAACAAACAAACAAAAATGGTTATTGAAAAATACAGCATTTACTCATATTTTACATACCTGTTTGGAAACGTTTTCCACATATGACAGAGTGAGGCGATGGGTTCCAATTATTCCTTTCATGGCTCGAATGTCGAATCTACAGTTTCTGTATATTTTTATCTAGAGGAAATTTGTAAAAACCAATACCAGCACCTTTAACAAACCTGTTGGCACACCCAACAGCACAACAACTTTTCACCATCTTGGATTATAAATCTATAAATTAATTTATTTATCTCAATTATTTTAATACTTTCACACACACACACACAAATATTATCTTAAAAAAAAAAAAAAAAACTTATAACCAGTAGCATAATATTAATAACAAAATTTTAAATGGAATAAAGGCTTAATAACATTAAGAGAAATATATGTATAAACAATGCCTATACTAGATAAAGTAAAATTTAAAATATCCAATAATCTATAAAACAAGTAGGAAAGATGGAAAGAAAATAGCCAGTGAATGATCATTAAATAAACAAAAACAGCCCCCCTTTCCTTTCTGTGATTAACAACATGTATAATCATTATGATTAACATTATGAATGGTGTGAGAGTTCGATTTAAATATTGTAATAATCAAAAACACTAGTGTATTTAAGCTTATTAAATTCAATATTTTTATTTATTTATTTATTTTGTACTATTTAGAAAGAATTCGTAATTACCATTATTCTTAATCTATATTAGATGTTTAAAAATCTTTATTTTAGTTCTTTTACATAAGAATTAAGTTAGAGAAAAAAAAAAGAGAAAGAGTACTAAGCTTGAAAAGTTTATAAATTTTTGGCTGTTAACAAAAAACATGGCACAATTTTTACAGGTTAAAAAAAAAATAATAATTGGAAAAATCATAACTTCAGAATACTATGGAATGGCAAAAGAAAAAAAAAAGTAAAGCGAGA
Organism: Salticus scenicus; assembly: GCA_963930645.1. Taxonomy (NCBI): domain Eukaryota; kingdom Metazoa; phylum Arthropoda; class Arachnida; order Araneae; family Salticidae; genus Salticus; species Salticus scenicus. The sequence goes on from CAWVNO010001461.1 coordinate 47,975, forward strand.
AATATTGCATTAAATCACACGAGAAATATAACACAAATATTCCAAAACAATAGTCATTTTTTTTATGTGTTGTTTAGATCAAACTATATATTCTTAATTTATTCCCCTCAAACAATAAAGAAAACATCCATGAACTAAGAATTCAATCTTTTCTTGAAAAAAAAAAAATAATATTATTAATTAAAATATACAGCTGAAAGAAATTAAACGTGATTTTGTGTTTATGTAGAAGGAATGTCAAAAGAAAATGCGTATGCTGGAAGTGTTTAGATTAGTATTATGAATATTTTTCTTACATCCACATTAACAAATATATAAATCATTAAATTCCCATTTCTAAATGCATCTTTAAAACATTTTAGTAACAAGCGCGCTAAATAAAATATTTCGACTTTTACAAATTTCTATAAGGCTTCACAATCACAGTAGTATCCCGTGAATGTTCGTAGCAAATACTGCAATTTTTGTAGGGGGTTACCCCAAATTTTCAAGATGGGTATCTTTCGAAAGATCTCGTCAATACCTTTAAAACGAATGGTTGGACTATAAATCTGTGATAATTTAAAACAAAGTTATCGATTTTTATTTTTTTTAACGAAATTTAACCAAACTTGGTATTTAGTTGGTCCCCGACATAAACTGGTGTTGATTACATTTGAGGATCAATAGCTCAACAACATATCGCATTTTTCTAAATTTTTAACATAGCAGTATAGGACAAGATTTCGTATAAATGTACATAATGAGAGTTATTTTTAACTTGTTATTGTAAAATTAATATGAGGTATTGATAATAGTTAACTAGGAAAAAAATTCTGTGTATGTGGGGACATTGCTTCCCCCCCTGGGCCGGGGGGGGGGGTAAATTTTCAAGATGGGTATCTTTCGAAAGATCTTGTCAATACCTTTAAAACGAATGGTTGAACTATAAATCTGTGATAACTTAAAACAAAGTTATCAATTTTTTTTTTTTACTTTTAACCAAAAAAAAAACTTTTTTTTTATATATTGTTACTGATTGAATATGTATATAGGAAAATATAGAAGAAAGTCTTGTGGTGGCCACAACATACTAGTTCATTTTATGTTGTTTGCTCACAGAAATCTTATTCTGCAAATCACCAAATACTGGATTTTCTAGGCACCCAATTTTTTTAACTTCATTATCCAAATATGTCTCATGTTAAATTATAATAAATGATACTGTGAATTCTATATAAACAGCACTAAAAATAATAATAATAATAAAATAATACAAATTCAGATATTCAGCTTTCAGGTACCTGGCTCAAATTCCAGTTTTGAAAGTGACCAGAATCTGCTTTAAACTGCAAAAAATATTTAGATTGAAAACTGTAACCCAACTTCAAATTTGAATCATTTTTTAAAGATTAGATTATTTTATTAGATATTTTTGCTTTGGACATCTAATTATTATAAGTCAAACTGAAGTATATGTATTTTTTATATGATTACCTTTAACATTGTGTAAGTAACCTTTTATAAAGCATGTGTGTCTTGCAGAATATTTTTGATAATCTAAAAACATGTTGCAAAACACTGAAAAGTATTTTCCTGGGGAAAAGGATGTTGATGAATGAAAATTTTGTAAGCAAACACTATAAACTGCAAAAACACTCAACATTTTTACTATGTCTTGCTACTACACATATTTGCTGCTTTTGTGCTACTGATGAAGGATTGCACTTAGTTTTTCAATTCAAAAACAAATGTTTTTTGTAACTTGTGGTATTGATTTTACAAGTTGATTTATTGTGGTATTGATTTTACAGTTTTCATTCTTCAATCAAATGATTAGCTAAACATCTGTATCCAATTGATTTTTTCCTCCAATAGTGTTTTACTCCAAAATTGAATAGATTTGTATAAAAGCTTTTAAAATGGATTTTTTTTTTTTTTTTTTTTTTTTTTACTTTCATTGCATTACATTAAATGTTCATAAATCTTTAAAATATTATAAAATTTCATCGATCTCAATATAGATAAATTGATATAAAATATAATAAGTTAATTTTTTTTTAAAGAATTTATTCATTTTTATTATTCTTTATTACAGGCTTGTTATTCTAATGCTGGATGAGAAGGACATGCACTCTGCCATCGATTGCCTTTGCTGTCTTTCATTAGCTGTCATTAAATAAATATATATGAATGGCAGCCTTAATGCTGTTTTTCAGATAGGTAAAAATGCATATTTCTTAGTAAAAAACTTGTACTCTGAAGTATGTACTTGATAGGTGTTATGGAAAATTTGAGCAGTTTTGACACAAACATTCTTATCTTCATAATTTTATTTTTTCATGTCATTTATTTTAAATTCATATATTTCCTATTTAGGAAGTATTATAGTTCTTATTTTTTAAACATATATTAGAAGTCTTAAATAAAAAAGTAAAAATAAATATGCTCTGAATTTTTGAAGTTTTGCTTTTTATTTAAGAAATATAACTATTTGTGTGTTGTATGTAATTAATATTTTCTCATGAAAAAATATTTTGATATCTTTAATTGCTTTTACACAAGTTTGTAAGTAAACTATATTGTTACAAATTATGGTATTTTTTTACAACTTTTCTTTTTTATTATCTTTTGCAGGTTCATGTTTCAGTATGTTTAAGAACTGAAATAGAATTGACTAAATGTCCAAGAGAATTTTTTTCTGATGTATTTGGCTTTATCTTTATGGCCATACACCAGAAGAATTTTCTTAGACAAAGTCATCTTTCTTTTTAAGCTGGACCAACACTAGTGTCTAAGAGGTTCTGCTTTCAAAGCTGGAAAATTCAAGATTACAGATTTAATCCCAGGCCTTAGTCACTGGCTTATCCATTCTTAATTTTTTTCCTGAAATTCACATAAATATAGGCTATGATGCCTTAGAGAGGACATTCCATCCAATCCAGGACTCAAGTGTAGTTAATTGGCCTTGATCCACACAACCACATCCAACACAACTATTTTTCCAGTTACACCATACTGGTATGAATTTATCTACAGAACTTGCAACTTTTTATCGCTTTTGATATTTGTGTTTGAATTAAATTAGAACAGAAATATTATTTTAAGTAATGTTGTAATTATGGCTTTGATAAAATATATTTTTAAGATATTGACTTATGTATGTACACTTAATAAGTTTAACATAGCTGTTTTTAACTTTTACTTAAGTTAGCCACTTAGAATTTTCTGTGATTTTCTCCAAAAACTAGCACAAGAATAGGCTAAGACAATTTAGTAGAGCCCCTCGAAGGGTAATTCACCCAAATCATGTGGTCATTAAACCTTAACATGTACACCACAACACCGAAGCTGATAGACAGGACACACAAGGTTTGAACCCAGGAATACTAATGTATGTTTGGAAGTAAAGCCAACGGACTGCATTAGGGTCTTAGGCTCTGAAGGAGGAGTCCTCTCTGTGGAGGTCTTTCTGAGGTGATCTAGTCCGTATTTATACAAGTTTAGGAGAAAATCATGGAAAACTACTAGCGGCTAGAATGGCAAGTGCAATTTGGGACTAAATCCAACACCTCATGTCTACTCCCTTTGAGCACAGAACCACTTGGCTACTGGTGGACTGGGCTAGTAATGTAAAATACCTGAGTATTTATTTTTCAAAGAAATCTGTTTGAATAAAACATTTGTATTTATGTATAATATGATATTGCTAAGTACAAAAAGAGATAGAGAGAGGAAATATATGTAAAGTTAAAAGCATTTGAGCCTTTTTAAAATTTTTTTAATTTTATAAAACCAAAAGATTTAATCATAAAAAACCTGTTTGTAAACCTGTTAAAATAATCTTAAAATAAAACAAAAATTGGGTCTAAACTTTTAATGTTTATAGTCATTTCTTTAAATGTAACAAAGTATACTAAAAGTTTTGTAATAACTTCAAAAATAAAATATTACAAGTATATTGTGGACTTTGGTAAAGCAATGTTTTGTGTTTTAGAGCTTTTTTTTTTTTTTTTTTTTTTTTTTTTTTTTTTTAAGAAAGAAAGAAAATAAACTGTTTAATATTTATGAATTTTCTGAATACAAAAATGGAATTTAAAAATATGTGTTACGTTCATGAGTTATGATAGGACAAAATTCCACATAGAATAATCCTGGCTTTGGCTTCTGGCGACGATAAGTAGAGAGAGTCCCGTTAACATTTAAAAAAAATAAAAACAAGTCCTTTTTCATTCCTATCTTTATTTTTCACCTTTTAGCATAAAATTTAAAGTAACATTAACATGTGTACAAAGGGAGTGACTAACTGTTCATGAAATCAAAACTGACTTGTAGCATGGTATCTGTAAGAAAATTAAGAATTCAAGCTTCTCTCGCATCATCTATACTATGGCATAAACATAGTTAAAAATTATTTTATTATTAGTGACATTGCTTTACACTAGAAAAATTACACTGCTATCGCACTTAAGTTTTAGAATATATTTTATCATGAATGCTGATTAAATTTTTTAAAATAAACTTCATCAAAACTTTTAATTAAAAAAATATTGTAAATTATGTCATACATATGAAAACCTGTTCAAATACAGTGGCATATCCAGAACTTAACTTTTGGGGGGGAGGGGGGAGGCTAAGATTTTTCAAGATGTAATTCCAGATTAATGAAAAGTTTGCAATTGTACTGTTCAGTTGGGAATGTCAGTACTTTGAGGGGGGGGGGGTTCAGCCCCCTAGCCCCCCCCCCACCTTAAATCTGCCACTTTTCAAATATATTGCAGGAATCAAAAATCAATCCAATATTTCTATATTACTGTTTAAAAAAGTCTCTTTGAATTATTAAAAAAAAAAAAAAAAAATCATAAAGAAAAAGAATGCAATACAATAATCAACATCCTTCAGTGTCATTAGTTGAATTATTGTATACAAAAAATTCTGTATATGTGTATTGCGTTTCATTTCGAGATAAGATAATTACCACCCATTCACAAATACTTGTTTTTTCAAAATACCCAGTTTTTGGGTTCCCAGGCCTCGGCTAGATACCCAAAAATATTTACCTATTCACCCACAGGGTATTTAAACATCCCACAAATCTACCCAGGACAGGACATATCAGTCCGCCTAGCTGTTAAGAGTTTTCCGTAGTTTTCTTCAAAGCTCTAATACATACCAGCTTGGATTGCTTATAAAGATTTCCATTAATGGTACTTTACCTAGGACACGGAACCTCATGTAATCAATCGGCTTTAACACCTACACCATTCCACCAAAGCTGGTAGATAGGACCTGCCGTGTTGAAACCAAAGTTCCATTTGTCAGACTCAGTGGCAGATCCAGAACTTAACTTTTGGGGGGCTAAGAGTTTTCAAGATGTTATTCCAGACCAATGAAAAATTTACAATTGTAACATCCAATTGGGAATGTTAGTGCTTTTGGTCAGACTAGTTACTTGGAGTTTTCCATTGTTTTCTTTGGATCGTGCATAAGTGCTAGCTAGGATCATTTAGAAAGATCCGCATGGAATTCACTCTGCATAGAATTTAAATATTGTGTAAGAAATAGCTTCATTTTATCCAAATAATTTTAAAAATTAAAGAAGTCATTCTTATATCAAATACAATAAATACATCCATTTCATCATTTAATTTTTTTCTTCCAAATAAAGCATGTCTCAATAGTGGTCAAGTAGTTCTGCTCTCGAAACTGGTAGATTGGCAGTGCCGGGTTTGATCTTGCGTCACGCCTGTCTAGCCATTTGGAGTTTTCCATGGTTTTCTTCACAACTCACGTAAATTTGGGCTAAAATATCTTTAAAAAATCATGATGGAGGCAATTAACTCTACAATTCCACTTAAAAATAAAACATAATTAGCATGGGGGACAAAAATAAATGCTTTTATTATTTGGTAAAGAGAATATTTTCTTTATCTCGATTAGTGTATCATATTTAATATATTTTACAAATTTCTTCAGCTTTCAGTTCGTGGATTTAAATAACTTACAATCTGAAATTAATAATAATAAAAAGAAGAAGGAACATTTAGAAATATGGAAATGTTGTACAAGAAATAGGTGTAATTAATCCAAATAATCTGAAATTACATATTTTTAAAAGATGAAAAATAGAAAAAAAAAAAAAGTATAGTTATTTTAGAAAACACAGAGAATTTTTGAACATTTTATTATTTATTTATTTTCCATTCTAAAAACTAATCTAAATCTTTTCAATATACGAATTAAAAGAATATTAGAATGTTATTTAAGTATATTGACTTTCTGTCTTTGGATTAAAATTGCCAACATTAAAAAAAATAATAATGATGGAAATTTTTTAATTAAAGTTGGAATGAATGACAGAGAAAAAAAAAAAAAAAAAAAATGCATAGAAATACTGCAAGCTTATTTTAAATAAAATTTGAAAATGTTTTTCAATCACATATATAGCACACATTTCAACAATTAATTTTTTTCTTTGAATTAAATCATGTTCCAACAATGGCCAAGAGGTTCTGCTCTCGAAACTAGTAGACAGGGATTGCCTGGTTCAATTCCAGGTTGCACTTGCTACTTAGCTGTTCAGAGTTTTCTGTGGTTTTCTTCAAAATTTGCTTATAAACAGGCTAGGTTCCTTCAAAAAGATTAATAGGGAAGTAATCTACCTAGGCGTAGGACCCAAGTGCAAATAAAACATTATAAGCATGAAAAGGGGGGAGGAGTGCAAAATAGATGTCTTTGTTACTCTGTAAGGAGAATTTTATCTTCAGCCTATGCACAAAAATTTCTCAGGTTTTCAATTCATACATTTATTTTTTACAAAATTATTTATTTATTATTTTTTTACATTTGAAACGTTATTTATTTTTTTTCTGAATAGTGATTAAAAAAGCCTCATTTTACCTTTTGATTAAAATTGTTGTCATTATTTAAAATTAATAGTAGAATTTTTTTAATTAAAGATGAAATGACCAGGAAAATTAATCCTAACATAGAAATAATGCAAATTCGTTTTACATAAAATATAGATATACATTTCATTAGTTAAATTTCTTTCTTCAAAATGACTAGTAAGTGCCATGTTCGATCCAATATCGCGATCCTCAGCTTAGTTGTTTAAAAATAATTAGCTTGGGGGGAAGGGGGAAGTAAATGAATTTAGAAAGTAATATATTATTATTATAATACTTATTTTGTTAGGAATTTTGTTTCTTCATCCCAGTAAATAAATTGCATTTCATATATTTTACACATTTCTAAAATTTCATTTTATGGATTTAAAGCTCTTACATTCTAAAGAAGTAATTAAAAAACAAATATGGAAGCATTTATAAATTGAAAAATGTAAAAGAAATAGCTAAAATTTACATTAAATAAAATTTGTAAAAGTAAGAAAGAAATTAAAGTATGACTATTTCGAGAAATATTATGTATATATCGATGTCTATTATAATTCAAATTCTTTAATTTTCTATTTCCAAATTCGCTTTGAATGAATGTATGTAATGTTGCTCGCTGAATTCTAAAGAAAATCAAAACTCAAAACAGATGTTTTTTAAAAGGCTGGCTAACTAGCGCTTCAATGTTAAGCTCGATCCCTACGAAGTGGATCATTCTATTTAATCTGCAGGTAAGACAGACCGTAAACGGAGGGATAGGAAGCAGAAGGGGAGATACGATAGATTGCGATTTCGGACTTCGTTTTTTTTTTTTTTTTTTTTTATTATTATTATTATTATTATTATTATTACTTATTTTTGGAGATAAATGCAAATGCACTGAGCTAATAGGACGGTCGGAGAAGAGATTCAGGTTAGGTTCAATAGAATTACGATAAATTTCAATTTCGGACTAAGTTTTTTTTTTTCCCCTCTTAACATATGCACGAAAATAGTTTCTTCTTTTTCTCCCCCTCCCCTTATATATCTATGAGAATCTGAATTCAGGCAATTCAGGTAAAAATTGACAAAATCCTCATGTACTTGGTAAATTTTAACAGCAATATTTATGAAAGCTTTTCCAAATATTACTAAATAGCAAGTATAAGATAATTAATATTATATTAATAAACGAAAATGACTTTATTTTGTTTCTATTTACATTCATGTTAAAAAAAAAAAAGTGTATAAACCTTACATTAAATTATACTTAATGCAAGAAAAGGAGGGTAATGTAGAACAGGCTTGTCCAACCCAAAACTCGGCGGGCCGCATTGGAAATCTATTTTACTCAGGCGGGCCGCATTGTATAAATGTATGAACCATATACATCCAGTGGGCTCGTAAAAATTTAAAACAGAAAATATGAATATTAAACATATTTTTATTCATAAAATAACTATAAAACAGATAAAAACTTATGATTATACATTCATAAGTATAATAGTAAAAATCAGTTATTGAAAGCGATATTTGTTTCTTTAGCTATTTTAATCGGTATTTTCATTAAAAAAGTCAGAAACAATTTATTAATTTTAGATGTTTTATCCCAGATGACAAATTAAAAATTTCTTGAATTCTGTCGCGGGCCGCAGAACCATACACTGCGGGCCACATGCGGCCCACGGGCCGTGGGTTGGCCAGCCCTGATGTAGAACTTCGTTTTAATCAGTGAAAAGATGGCGTACCTCAAAACAAGTTTTAATGTAATGCTTTAAGATTATTTACTGGAATAAAATCAGTTTGCTGCATTATTACTTTAATATAATTGCACTTAAATATTATTTACATCATATGATTGAAAACAATTGCGCATTGAATTGGAGCATTGATTGAAAACAATGCACTGTATGATTAAAAAAGTGCAAGTTTTTTTATTATTATTATTATTATTAATTAACATCAGCTACAATACATGCAATGAATGTAAAACATTCTATATCAACATAAACAAGTACAAATTGTTCCTTTCTTTTGACAGACAGGGCATTTAAAAAAAAAAAAAAAAAAAAAAGGCGACTGAGAACTGTATTTTCTTGTAATTTTTATTTAATCAATTCACACTTTTCAATCCTTTTCTTTTTCAAAAGTTGCAACTATAAGTATATAGATGATTTAAAGCATGTTTTGAAGAAATTTGAACTATATTTATTTCCTATATTTTGCAGTGCAAGTTGATTTCCTTGTACAAAGAAATTCAGGAAAACTTGAAAAATGTTTACTCCCCAGTCACAATTAAAGAAAACTAGTATGTTGTGGCCACCACAAGACTTTCTTCTATATTTTCCTATACATATTCAATCAGTAACAATATTAAAAAATAACTAGTATGTTGTGGCCATCACAAGACATTCTTCTATATTTTCCTATAAATATTCAATCAGTAACAATATTAAAAAAAAAATTACGTTTTTTTTTTTTTTTTTTTTTCTGTTTTTTTTTTTTTTTTTTTTTTGTTAAAAGTAATACATATTTTCAATCAGTAACAATATTTAAAAAAAAAAAAAAATTACGAACTTTTTCTTTTTTTTTTTCCTTTTTTTTTTTTTTTTTTTTTTTTTTGTTAAAAGTAAAAAAAATCGATAACTTTGTTTTAAATTATCATAGATTTATAGTTCAACCATTCATTTTAAAGGTATTGACGAGATCTTTCGAAAGATACCATCTTCAAAATTTACACACACACCCCTGGGGGGGGGGGGTACTTCCCTCCCAGGGGGGAAGCGTTCCTCCCACATGCACAGAAATTTTTTCCTAGTTAACTGTTACTATTATCAATAAATTATATTAATTTTACAATCACAAGTCAAAAATAACTCTCATTATGTACATTTCTACAAAATTTTGACCTATACTGCCATGTTAAAAATTTAGAAAACATGAGATCACAGCGCCACCTGTTGAGCGATTGATCACCAAATGTAATCAGCACCAGTTTATGTCGGGGACCAACTAAATACCAAGTTTGGTCAAATTTCGTTAAAAAAAAAAAAAAAAAAAAAAAAAAAAATACGATTTTTTTTTAAAGTTTTTTTTTCGTTAAAAGTAAAAAAAATCGATAACTTTGTTTTAAATTATCACAGATTTATGGTTCAACCATTCGTTTTAAAGGTATTGACGAGACCTTTCGAGAGATACCCATCTTGAAACTTTGCGCCCCCGGGAGGGTACTTCCCCACCAGTTGGGGGGGAACCGATGCCCCCACATGCACAAAATATTTTTCCTAGTTAACTATTACTATTATCAACGAGACCTTTCGAAAGATACCCATCTTGAAAATTTACTTCCCCCCTAGGGGGGAGCCGGTGCCCCCACATCCACAATTTTTTTTTCCTAGTTAACTACTACTGTTATCAATAATTCATATTAATTTTACAATCACAAGTTTAAAATAACACTCATTATGTACATTTATACGAAATTTTGTCCTATACTGCAATGTTAAAAGTTTACATAAAATGCGATCACAGCGCCATCTGCTGGGCGATTGATTCCCAAATCTAATTAGCACCATTCCATGTCAGGGTCCAACTATATACCGTTTGGTTCAATTTCATTCATTGGTTCGTGAGATAGGGTGAAAAATATGAAATTTTGCGATCACAGCGCCACCTGCTGGGCGATTGATTCCCAAATCTGATTAGCAGAATGCCCCGCCAGCGTCCAACTATATACCAAATTTGGTTGAATTTCATTCATTGGTTCGTGAGATACGGTGAAAACAAGAAACCACAGACAGACAGACAGACCTTTTTTAAAAACTATCAATTCGTGTTCAGGAAATCCCAAAACGTGTAGATCCGTCAAAAAACGGAACTCGAAAATTTTCGCGAATCCAATACTTTCTCTATATTACATATAGAAGAAAGTAAAAATGCAGTTGAGTGTGTGATGTGTGCAGTGAAAATTTTTAATTGTACATCTTTGTAAGCGTATTCAAAAACACTAATAACCACAATTTTATAAAAAATATTGTCAATCTGATTTAGATAGTAGAATTTGAAATGTCAAGAACTGAGATTTTAACCTTCATGTTGCGACATAGATACTTCCAAAAAAAGGATAATAATAAAATAATCATAATTACATTAAATTTATTGTTTACTCAACTCAATATATATGTGAGCTTAAATTTGGTAAATATTTTTAAACTTAAAAAAAAAAAAAAAAATGAAATTTTTTTTTTGACAAAAAAAAAAAAAAAATGTATATATATCACCTTGACTTGAAGAAATTTGAGAACTGTTTGGAGAAATTTACTTTCGATCATCCGACAACACTAGCCCCAGAGCTTTTTTTGCGATAAATGAAAAAAAAAAAAATATCTCGTCAATCAAAGCTTTGACAGGAGTCAAGATGAACTTAAAATTGTCAAGAAAGAATCAAGCAATAAGCAACAACCACGAGCTAAATCAAAATCGTAAACACTCACACCTCGCGCTCGCAAGCAAAGGTTCCCATCCCTCTGTCTACCGATATACCTGCAAATTAAATAGAATGATCCACTCCGTAGGGATCGAGCTTAACATTGAAGCGCTAGTGGCTGGCTATTGCCTGTTACTGCCCTGCAACGTGATTGGTTCATTTCTTTGTACTCTCCCAGCCCTCGGGATTCTTCTGACGCCAGTAAACTCCTGTGGAATGTACGGAGTTCACTGACGGAATCTCTGCGGACGACGGACAGCGGAACGGAACGTCCAGTGTGAAGGCACCTTAACGGAGTTCACTGACGGAATCTCTGCGGACGACGGACAGCGGAACGGAACGTCCAGTGTGAAGGCACCTTTAATAGTCCTCGAGCCTGCAGGCTCACCGATGGGCCACGGTGCCACGGTCCAGCACGCAAAACGCTGCTGCAATCCCGGCGTCCGTTTTTGACGCCACTGGAGCAGAGGGAGAGAAACTATTTTTAGTGCAATTGGTGATGAATGGGGCAACATCCTTGCCTGGGTGAATATCCCAGCTGCAGGTCAAAGTTTGTATGGGGGTTTGTGGGAAGATGATGTTGGTTAATTCGGGGTCTTTAAGCTGTAGGATTTGAGTTTATATATATGTCTGCAAGACCTGCAGGTGGGCATGAGGAATCCCAGTGATTACGGTGAGGGCATCAGTGGATATTGTTTTATATCCTCTTGCAATTTGCAAGAGGAAGGGTCTTTGGGCTGAGTTAAGAGAGGTAATGGCATCAGTTCTCAGATGACCGCCCCAAATGGCGGCTCCGTAGGTTATTATTTTCTCGATGATAGTTTTATACCAGGTTTTTAGGAGAGAGGTGGAGATACCCCACCTCTTTCCCACCATTTTTGCTGAGCTGTGGTATATACTTTGAGTCTTTAGTTTAATTTCTTTTACGTGAGCCAGCCAGTTGAGGTGCCTGTCAAAGGTGATGCCAAGGAGTTTCATGTTTTCGACATGATTGACACTGATGCCGTCTATCCGCATCTTGGGATTCCTAGTTCTTTTAAGGGCTTTAGGGAAGGCGAGAGTTAATGCTTTGGTTTTAGATGGGGATAATTTTAAGTCGAATTCTTTCAAAAGTTTACTGAAGTGGGAAAGGGCTTCCTGGGCCTGGTCCTCCAGATTTTTTCTAGTTCGACCCGAGACAATCAGGGAGAAATCATCCGCATAAGCAAATGTTGTGAAGCCCGCAGAGTTCATGCTTTTGAGTATTATGTCTGCTATCAGATTCCACAGGATAGGACCTAGGCACGAACCCTGTGGGCAGCCTTTAGTTTGGGGATGTTCGGTATTCCCGTCACCCCAGTTGACAATAATTTTTCTATGGGAGAGGTAAGAGCGGATGATTCCGGCCAGATTACTCGGGCAGTTAAGGTCTTGTAGGGCGAGTAGAATGTGTGGCCACTCCACATTGTCGAAGGCTCCTTGAATGTCTAGAGAGATGATAGTGGTGTAGTTTGATGCATTACAGCTGACGGCGCAGGAACTTTTTATGGTTTGTAGTGCTTGGTCGCAAGATCTGCCCTATCTGAACCCAAATTGGTTAGGATGTAGTAGATTGTTTGTTTCGAGGTAAAAGTTTAATCTTGTTACAATTAATTTTTCTAATAGTTTGCCTAAAGTGGGGAGGAGGCAGATCGGTCTGTAGGATGAGGGTTCAGAGGGAAGTTTCCCTTGCTTCAAAAAGTACACCACTTCACCTCTTCTGAGTGTTTCGGGGAAGTATTGGTGTTTGAGACATAGATTGGTCCATTTCTGAAGGATGTGTGGCATTGTGCAGTGTACGTTTCGTAAGATTTTAAAACCTATGTTGTCCGGTTATCAAGTGCTAGCATAAAAGTCTCAGTGACATAAGAGAAAAAAAAATCTCTCTTTAAGATCTACTATGATACAATGGTGGTGGTTTTGTAACTCCCCTTATTATGATATGGGCCACATTTTACTAATTGTAAGGTTTTTTTTTTTTTTTTTTTTTTTTTTTTTAAATATACACCAAATAAAATAAAAATTTCTATTTCTGAAAATTGAATCCTTGAAATTTTTGGATGATTTTAGGAAATTCTGAATGTTTCTAAAGTATCTTTATAATCTGTTATATATGCTTTAGTATTTGAGTAATCAAAACTCGGTAAGGATTTTCAAACACCCTGTATTTGTGTGTATGTACATATTATACAAACATGAACATTCAAATATTTTAACTATTTAATGGATATAATATCTAAAAGGAGAACTATAAGAAATAAAATTTAACTTTCTTTATAGGAATACATATTAACTAGACCTGAAAATTGAAATTTTAAGTTTCTTGCCAGTGCTTATTATATTCGTTTTTGCTTACTCCCCAAATTTTATATATTTTTACCAATAAATGTTTTTCTTGTCCAAAGCTTCTGAAGAAACTTTTCTAAGTCATTGGATTTCTATGAAGAGACTTTTAAATTTGTTGATTTTCTAAGGATCTAATATAAGTTTGTTGATTTTTGTGAAGGATCAGTTTTAATTTACTTGACAATGAAATTTGGTTTTGACAGTTACAAAACCCAGAACAATTTATTGAGAAAATACTGGGAAGTTGTTTAAATTTTTTAAGTTGAAGTTTTTTTTTCTGTTTAGTCGAAATATGGCAAGTAGAATTTTTAAATCTAGTGCTGGCACACAATCAAATGGATTGTTATTTTCAGAAGGTCAATACATAACCATCATAAATAATTTTGAATCTCTTCTTTGATTTACTAATCAACTGCATTTAAATGCTTTGAATCTTGTTTAATTTCTATTGGTAAAAAATATTGCTTTCATTAATCATCATTTCAAAAAGACATCATTAGTAAATTCAAATAGAGTGAAACCCCGATCTATCATTCCCGCATTGATCGTTTTATTTATATGGTCCCTGCACGAATTGTATTTAAATAATGTTAAAGGAACATGCATGTATCGTTCTCCAAAAAGTCATTTTCCCGCATTCATCGTTGTAAAATTTTTCTTCTCACCGAAATGAAATTGAAAATCAAGGGATTCCACATGGCATTTAAACTGGAATTACTTCTTTTATCCTAAAATAACTCTTTTCCTCTTCCATGGAGGATCAAAATTGTGGTGGCATGTCTCCGGACCATCCACAAAGGTGAGCTCCAGACTGTCCTGCCATTTGCCACTAGTGCAATGTAAAAACCAAACAACCTCAATTACTCAACCTTATGTTGTTTTAGGTGAAAACCAAGGATTGCGCAAAAATTATAACGTGTGTCTATGAATTGCTGAATACAAATTGTGAGTTGTTGCTTAGAGAATAAGTTATTCTACTTTGTGTAAAGAAGAGAATAGATGCATTCAGTATGGTCAGCTACTACATTTTTTCACATTCTTGACGCTTAGCCTACAACAGTGCAAGTATGTCTGACTTAATTGCGGTATTTAAAAATGCATATATATTTTTTAAATACATATGAAAATACAGAATAGCAGCAGCAAATTTTGTAAATCTAGAAATTCCCCGTTTAATTTATAAAATGATCAAAAAATCCAACATAAAATTACTGATTTTTAAAAATAAATATCACTTAATGTTCTACAACTTTCATTTCTTTGACAGTATAAAGAGTAACAAATTAATTTTATTAGTAGTATACTAATAAATATTGCATGTA